>CACVKI010139191.1:0-20395 GCA_902732785.1 Trichogramma evanescens
ATGACATTTTATATGAGAGACCAAAAACATGCCACAGTTGGAAGACAAGCCGTAATAGGTTTAATTGTATAAATACATTTTTTTTCTGTATTACCCCAAAAATGCCTATGTCATGGTTCCTGTGTAGCTTTGAAAAAAATAACACTACCCCTAATGGATTACAATGAGCGTCTTGATTGTCATTTTCACAATCTTTTCTAGTAGAAGCACAACACCATTTGTTGGCTCCGTTTTTCATCCTTTATGCTGATAGTTGCAAAAATGCATTTTGTTTTAAAGCACTATCTATAGGTATTAATTTTTTGACACATACAATAGCTGTGGAACGGTGAGTTGGCTTCCAAATTGCTTTGCAAAATATTTGGATGAGCCTATGCCTCTTTGTTAAGAATTTTTGAGAAATATTTTCTCCTCTCAGATATAATGCATCTGTAAAATGCAAAGCATATGAAGTTGGTCCATCATCGTCTGACCCAACTAAGGCCGATTCTTCTATATTATATGCACATGGCACACAAAATCAATCATTCGGATTTTGACAAATTAATTAGAATTATAAATGATCAATTAGGGTTAAATTGTTATGACGCTGACGTTCATGACGTCCACCTCTGGTACTGCAGACGACGGTCAGAAGCTGCGCGCGCAAAACGTTCCGTGACCTGTCACTAGAAGAATAATACATGCATATTTTATTTTTACTTGCGTTTTATTATTAATGATTTTCTTTTTCATTCATAATCCGCAAGTAAGGAGAAATTTTTTAAGACCCTAACGAGTTCTGTAGCTCCACTGTAGACGTAGAAATAGCGAAAAGTGAATCTAGCGCAGCGAAAAAATCTCTGATTTTTAATTGTTTATAACTAATTAACGCTACCTCCGCAAGTAAAACTAAGGGTGGAGACATAATCCGCAAGTGAGGAGAAATTTTTTAAGCCCAACCCCGATCGAAAATATTAACATTTAGAAAAAATTCCGCTAACTTAACAAGTCTATGCGAAAGTACTCCTCGCCTGCATGAGAGCAGCTGAGATGAAATGGAACTGTCGGAGAATATATAGCTTATATTCGATTTCAGTTTTGATAATCTGCACTTGACAATAATTAGGGAGAATTATTCAGTCATGAAATTACAATTATTTTATATACAAATTACGTTTTTCAAACTCGAAAATGACCAACGTTCACTTTTGCATTTCAATTTCTGCGAGTGTGATGAGAAGACCAAGAGTGGGTATCGGGCAAGATAGAATTTATCGGGTCATTTTTAGAATGCGAATTGCGCACTAAAAGTATACGTGTATGCGAGCTTTTAACCACTGCTGTACGATATATACCATGGCTCCCTCACACGTGTGTATATTGCGCGCTATAAGGCTCGTTACACACAAGTCTCTCGAATTGGACGTGGCGCTAACGACTTTTCGATCATTAGTTACCGAAACTACCAATACAATTATTGCTCCCGAGAAATTTATTCTCTTAATCTCGATCTCGCTCTTTCTCTTTCTCCTCTGCAATCGCACACACACTTGCACAGTAGCGTATATTATATGTATAAGGTGCTACTGCCTAGCAGGCGCGCTCGGGAAGATTGCTCGACTCGACTGGCGCGACCAATTCGGGTAAAAACCCATTCGATACAAGTGAAATCCATTGTAAGCTGCCTGTGTATATCACCACGTGCAGTCGTCGAGCTCTGCTATAGCTGCAGAAAGCTGTGTACTGGTGCACAAGCGGCACACACGAGTCGAGCCGTTTCTCTCTCAGACGCTAATGATCGCCAGAGTCTATGCCTTTTTGGTTTTTCACTTTCCTGTTTCCTTCTTCTTCTTATTTTTTTTTCGTCGGCCTTTTTTGCAATCGCTCGAATTTTTCCGCCTCGAAAGTACGTACACTAGGATGACCCTTATATCCCAATTTGCCTAGAACCTTGCTCCAGTGCTTTTAAAAGGATAAATTTGATCCTAAAAATTAAAAGAGTCGTGTTTAGAACTTTTAATATGGTCATTTTACCATGCCTGTAGTTCAGAAGGTCTTATTCATTTTTCAAAAAAAGTCATCAAAAACTTTTAAAAAAATGCACATGTGCAAAGACTTTTTTGTTTGCATTTTTTTACAAAAAGTTGTTTCTTTTCGTAATGAAAATTCGCAAGATTAGAAACGTGATGATAAAAATATTTCACAAAACTTAAAGATTAAAAATTAACACGATTTCTATAAACGAACTATAAATAAATATGTACACTAAAAAATACATAGATGTTTAAGAGAAATCCATTAATGCGCCCTTTGACAACGAGCTTCGTACTTGACCGCTAGATGTCATGATCGATTCCAAACGTGAAACAGTTTTACTCGTATGTATCTTTATCTCCAAAAAGTTAAGTACAGCATACTTCTCGTGTTTCTTCTTCGAAACTAAAGATAGATTCGATAAATAATATGCTGATAGTTCCATTTGTTTTGTACGCCCCAAATAAAATAAACTTTTTGGGAAAATAGATATGAGAATTAATACATTCTATCGAACTGACGGCAAAACAAAATCGCAGCGCTTAGTACGAAGAAATAATTGAATAAAAAAAATTTCGACGCGATATCGGCGCTACACATAAAATGAATAATTGATCGCGTAATGTTACGAGTCGCAGCTATATAAATTGTCGCGTTGAATTGGAAAGCAAAATTACGCGGTGAACTCTCTTTTCGCCACGCGGCAATAAGGAAATTCAAGCGTCGCACATGAGAATTCTTAAACGCGTACGCGCGCGCCTTCAGCGGCTGCTAAATTCAAAAACTCAATGATAGGATAACCATCAATCAAGATTTCTTACACAATGTACGTTAAAATGCACGTATATATTTTATATTCCAAAAGAAAGCAGAAAGTTCAAATAAAAGGATATGAGCCATAAAGTTGAGAGACAATGATTTTTCCTGACCATTGACAATTAAGTTTGAACGTGTACATATAGAGATTGCTACCTCTGCGGGCGTTTATATACATACATTGTGTGGCACATGCGCGAGCGGAGCTGCACATACAAGTCCCAGATATATATGTATGCGGCCGCCACTGCCAAGAAAGAGAAATCACAGCTCCACTACGTGATTTCCGCGCCCGCGCGTACTTATCTCGCCAAAACGTATACTTTTGCGGATTCGTTCAGCTTCCGAGCTCCGAGCGAGCAAGTCGTTATATTTTCCCAGAGCGTACAACGCGACATAAAGAGGGAGCGAAGGGAGAGAAAGAGAGAGGGAGAAGCTTAATCAAGCCGATAGCCGAGCGGAATCGGCAAGAAGCTCGATTAGTATGTGGCTCTTTCTCGCCTGTCACCCACCCACCCCGCCACCGCTACTCTGCTCGCTCACCCTCGCGCGGCCCAATACATATTATATCTATGTATGTGCACCATATACCTTCGAGTTTGTGTATGTACCTACGTATTACTTTTTCTTTATGTACAGGACTTCGCTAGTGGTCTGCAAGGACTTGTGGTCCAAGCTAATAATCACAACTTTTAATTGAATTTTACATCGTGATGGCTGCACTAATCGAGTATATTCTCGATTCCTAATTATTCCATCGGTATCTTCTAGATACGAGGTCAATGTTGAAGCTCATTTTTTATCATCGGTAATCTTTAATTTTAAATGCACGAGTTTTACTTCTTCTTGAAGCAAGAATCGTATTTGGCATGAAATCGATTTTAGTAAAAAGAAAAAAGAGGCCCACACTAATAATGAAATGTTTATTTTGACATCATGTCAAATACTACGGAATAATTTATATTACAGAAAAATTTCTGATTCTACTCGGACAGAAACTATGAACTTAACTTTTGGAGCTTTTAACTTTTTGCACTGAGAGAAGGATTTCTTAACAGTTAAAAACGATCTTTATAATTAGAATACCATATGTATACGTATATTCTAACTATTAAGATATTTCTTAATTGTTAAGAAATCCTTCTCTCAGTGTGAAGTGTCTGTAACAGAGTACAAGTTATGACGTTTTATTAAAAAAGTTAAAAATTTAAAAATAGTTTTTTGGCGCACGAAGCGATTTAACAGAGACTTTATAGTATTTGCAAGATACTATTAAGTATTCTCAAATAATCGTAATTTGTTTTGTGTTTCATTTGTCTTGTTTCGATCGTGCCTGAATTATTGACTCTTCCGTGCTGCGAGGCGAAGGTACCGCTGACTACATTTGAATAAAGTTAGCCGAAACTCGAAGACTAGCATAGTTAATTCACCGTCACCGTCGCATCCTGTAACGCGCGTGACTCATTGTGCGGCCGTTTAAATCTAGGTAGGTGGCCGCAAAAAAAACGAACGAAAAAGAAAACGACTTTATTTATTTGTAAATTAGCACGCCTCGGGAATTGTATTTATTTTTCCATCGTAGCGATTACAACTTTACGAATTCGCAACCAAGATCGAGAAACGTTCCTCCATTTTTTTCTTGCAATAAAGTACTCGCAATCTCGAAAAAAAAACTGAATAACGATTGGCTTGCGCATAAGCTATGGCACCACAAGAGCGTTAACGATACGACGACCACACGATGAAGAAAAAAAAGAGAGGAAAAAACGCGAATTGCGCTGCTACCTGTGCGTATGTATGCGTGTGTATAGATACGTTACATACAGGTCACAATTAAAATGAGAGACGTACGCTCGGGCGCGCGCGACACACATTTAGTGTTTTCTGCGCGAGATGCGCGTTTATATTGGAATCACTATGGCAATTTTACTCGATTTCTAGCTAATGGCACACATATATTTTATACATACCTATCGCAATTCATCGTCGTCGAGCATAAACATATCCAGCAGGCAAAGTGAGCGCGTCTAAATGGAGTTTCGCGCGCGTTACGCACGACGCGCTGCATACAATATCGCGCACCAAGTTAGGACGACCCCGGCATAAATACATGACGATTATATACATTCGCTCGCGGAGACGTAAAAAGTCGTACGCAGAAAGTATCATAGAAAGAGCAAAGTCTCGTTGTCTCAAAACGCGACGAGTGTGAATTAATATATTGTTTTGTCTTATAAACGAGCGATGGATGTGTCGCAACGTCCTCGCGTCCTCGAGGTCTGCATCGCTTGTGATTTCAATTTTTCAGTCGCACGAGTCCCATGCACATACGCGCGCATTCGATCGATTTTCTTTATGTACGACGCACGTGAGCGATCGGAGCAGTCGCTGTTCACGGCGCGCAGCGAGCTGGTTATAATTGCACCGCGGGAAAGTGTTAATTACCAAACGTTTTTATGTAATTTCGTGTATTGTAAGTTACAGTCGTCGTTGTCGCAGCAGCAGCAGCCCCGATGATTGACTTTATATGAATCGTGAAGCGAATTACTAAAAATCTGCTAATCACTCAATTAAGGCATTCTAGTTGCGATTCGTGGTCGCTATAATGCGTAGAGAGCCGCGCGGTTTGTGCCACGGCGCGTAAATTTACGAACGCGCCGTCGCAAAAAGTGCTTCAAAATCGATAAATTCACGATTAGATCGCGTGCTAACTGATTTTTAGATTTACTTGATAAACAATTTTATGTCCTACATATACGAGATTTCGTAATAAACGCCTTGTCGAGTGAAAAATTGTATTACCGTTGATCCGTTGCAAAAGTATTTGTATGTGAATATATCGCGTATGTTGTAACAACGAGAAGTTATTTTGCAAAAAGCCTCAATATCCCAATAAATATCATTTTTACAATTTCTTAATAAAATTATAAATACCATAATAATTTTATGCAACTATGTGCAGTTAAAATACACGATTTTTATTTAATTCTAGTTAAAGTCTCATCATCAAGTTGTGTATCTCATTTGTTTACATTTAACCAAGCCGATTGTTAGGGTAATCAGAATAAATTTCACCTAGTAACACTTAGTAACATTTCAAAATATTTCCCCGAGCACTCAAAAACCAGCATTAAATCTTTTTTTTTTTTTATTGAAAATTATTAAATTTCCAAAAAAGCAAAAAAAAACAATCGACGTGAAAGGGCAACCACTGAAGCCCATTTGAGTCGTTCAAAAAAACGAGTTCCTCCACATAAACGAAAGACAAAAGAGACTCTATCTCTATCTTTTTCTTTCATCGAAAAAAATTAAAACTAGTATAGCTCAAAATGTAACTATCAATTTTGAAAAGCATTGAAAAAAATACATTAGCTGAAAATATTTGTCAAGATCCATCAGAGTGGGCAGTTTCAGGTTTTCCGATGGAACTTGGAAAAAAGAGGTTTTTCCTCTTTGTATAGTGTTTCTTTGTTGACTGGCTATTATACAAGTAAAGTCGTAGGCGTATTAGTAAGAGTGCGTTTTGTCACGAATGCAAATATTGGGAGAACAAATTGGATTCTGCAAAATATGAAGAGTGTAAAGAAGAACATCTGAATAACCAAAAATGCTCAGCTAATTATGTCGGATCTTCTAGAGGAATGGAAGTGAAGTACCGAAATTACATCGGTGATGGAGATTCCAAGACATACACTGGTGTAATACATTCCAAACCTTATGGTGAAAATTTCATAATTAATAAAAAAGAGTGTGATGAACATGTCCAAAAACGAATGTGCACTTGCTTACGAGAGCTTGTAAAAAATACAGTAATTGATACAAAAATTTCAACCGAAAAAATAAAAGGTAAGCTCACTGCTAAGATGATTGATAAATTGGCTGTCAATCCATAATAATTGGATATTGGGTATAAATTGTCCTGGAGTAGCAGGTATCTGGAATCATGGGTCTATGTTGATTTATATAATTATTTTGACTTTGACACTTGCAGATTTACAGATTAAGGTTCTCGCCATCTAGCGGCACAAGCTGGCTTTAATTATGATTAGTCTAGGTGCTGAGAAGATTTCGTCTGTATTTTGACCCACTGAATCCAAATATTAAATTTTTTCATCGCTCAGAGTGGAGATGAATTTTTTATAAATTAATTAATAGTTTATAGTGGCCATAATTCCTAAACTATCGAATATTTACTGTAGATAAAATTCACAATCGTTTACTTCAATTTTCATTTCCATTTATATATTAAATCTGAAATTAATAAAAATTTTTTTAACATCATGTACTTTCAAGTATTTTTCCAACAAGACACTACATTATCTTTTGACGTAAAAGATTGAATTTTTAACTAAAATGTTTTACGACTATTTTAAAAAATAATTTTTTAATAATTTCTACTTTTACACTTGATAATGCTTTTTATTCTTATCTACATTTACTATAGTATATTACTGCCCTAGTAATGGCCGCGAAAAACAGAAAAGTCCCAGAGTACGTGTAATGAGTGGCCGAGGCGAAGCCGAGGCCTATATACACGTGCTCTGGGGCTTTATTTTTTCGCGGCATAGGTCTGTATACTATTTTTTCATACACAGTAGCCCGAAAATCGCTCTTCTCGCTTTTCGCAGCGGCAGGCAAGTAGACACTTTCGGGCCGCTGGTAGGTGTGAAAAATTTTTTTCCTTCTTCGACAAAAATATTTGTGAATAAAGTATAGTATCGAAATAAATAAACTGTCAGCGCGCTATTGCATAATAAAGTACATGAAATTTTTAATGTTCTAAAACTGCGAACAAAAGATTCCGATGTCATTTGTTAAGAAAAACTGTGGCAGTGGTAAGAAAAATAAGAAAATGAAGATTATGATGCACATTTCTAAACAAAACTAAAAATAATGTATTTTTTATGATATGTACGTTTCACGAATTGGTATTAAATACCAGCTAAATGAAACTTTGGGCTTTTTGCTTCTATTTTTTAAAGTTATTGAAAATCCTATATTTCTCTTAAAACGTATAATGGAGATGAAAAAAAAAGAAAAACAAATTATATTTTTGGGAGTTGTACGCGGCATATCGACTAATTGTTGTAACATTATTCGCGTACGATACATCAGACTACAAGCCGCGCATCGGCTGTTAGTATACATATAATACCGAGCACAACGTGTATGTATAACAGTAAAGCAACTACACTGCTCCGGCCATATTGTAAAATATGGATCGCAAGCAGCAACTCCAAGTAGACAAGCACCCCCTACCGGTTTCTACCCTGCCGCGCGCCGCGTACATACACTCATGCTCGACTCACCCTTTCGCTCGCCTGGTGCGCAGCTCTTGTCCAACTTGTGTATACCACTACTACTGCTATCATTTTTTTACCTCATTCTCCTCCTTCTCTTACTCATCCTCGTTTCCCATCCTTTTCTTTTGCCTCCGTACTATATAACGTACTATGTTCTTTGCTATTCTTTCGCTTGGCTCTCATACTTGGGCATTTCTTGATGCTTTACGCGCGCGCGCCTTCGAGCTTTGCTAAAGCATGACGATGCCAGCCGGAAACTTATGTGTTTTCTGGATACTTGGACAGTTTGGATTTTTCCAAAAAATAAGAAATGACTTGAATAGTTGAGGTTTATGAGTGCTTTTGAAAGCGTTTAGCAGCAAAACACCGGGTAGATTTACATCGCTACACGTCGTAGCAAATCTCGGATAACTTTTTTTTTTGCTTTATTGATAATAAAATAAAATTAATTTTCACATCAAACACATTTGCTGTGTATCCTTATACATTTTCATCGAGATAGAAAAAATATATTATACATGCTAGCACTCGAGAGTTTTGGGAGAGTTAACATCGTGCTGTTGTTACGGCTGTAAAACGAATTGGAAAAATGATATAAGAAGCGAAATAAAACAAGCTCCCGGAGATAAAGATATGGGAGGGTGGAAATTCAGAGAGGGATGAAGAACAAAAGGACGAGGTGTTCGCGCCATTTTTCTCGCTCGAGCGGAGAAAATTTACGACGCTTGGCAGCGCTCCAGCAATGTCGTTACTTAGCCTTCGAAATAAACATCCCCATACATAAAAGAGTATAGAGAAAAAAGTAGTTACGAGCCTGGACGAATAGATTATAAGTCGAATGTCATTTTTAAAGGAAAACAACTGCAGATCGCTCCCACTGAATCGCGTAAGAAAAAAATAACGCGACGTACCTCGGCTATATAAAGCCATATTATTAAAAAGGCCAAGAATTTCCATGTTGATAATATTTTTTGAAAGGATCGCAAAGACGACCGGCAAAGAAGAAGAGAAAGAAGCAGGAATAATAATAAAAAAAAGTGCGCCCGAGCTCGCTGCCGAGACTCCGTAATACCTAGTATAAAGAAAGGAAAAAGCTACGCAGCTTTGCCTCGGCGCAGCCGTTGTATACGCGCGACAGATAATTTTATCGAGATTTTTTTACGGAAGAATGTGTGAGCCGCGCTGCGCAGCGCAGAAAGCTCGTTACGCGCTCGTCGACTCTAAAATAACATTGCAAATAAAGGCGCGCGCGCTTGCATTTGTAAATGCGCGCGACTGCTATATAGCTGCTGAGCTACCATGCGCGTGCTGCACTGTTAACTACGCAGATAATGCCTCCTCGTGCTCTGTGTGCTCCGGTATAGAGAGAGAGAGAGAGAGAGAGAGGCTGGCTGGCTGGCTGCTGGTGAACAAAGTTCCTCCTCGGGGACATCTTTTTTGCCTCGATCCGCGCACACACAGTTACTGCCTCGGCTCTCTTTCTCTCTCTCTCTCTTTCTCTCGTCGCACAGTTGCCGCAGTGTTATGTGCGTGGACAGAAACGCTTCTCGTCGTCGTGCGTCTCTCGCTCGCGCATACATACTCGCGCGCGGCAAGTGCACATACAGAAAGAGAAAGAGAGAGAGAGAGAGAGAGAGCCGCGCGCGAGCCGAGCGGCGACATCAAAAGACGCCCCCACGCGCGCGCACACACACACTGCACCTAGTAAAAATGCCGCGCGGCTCAGAGGCCGGCAGAAGCCGTGTGCGCATACGCATAATTCGCATACATATTATATATATATACGCGCGCACCGGCGCGGCTATACTGATTCCCTCATTTTGCTGTCATCTATTCGTTCGTCTTGCTTTGATGCGTTCTGATGAGAAAACTGCTCGCCGTTCGCGCGGGCTCATGGAAAATGTATTTTCCTCTGGGTATCTGTCATTATACGCCGATGCCGATGGGTTATAAGCTTCTCTGTATGATTGAATGATTTATTGTGTGTTAGCTCTCTCAGGTATTATGGTACACGAAAATAATTGATTAAATTATTTATGCCTCATTAAATCGCAAATAATTTAATTTTTTACATTTTTTGCGCTTCTTTATACTTCGACGGCAATGTCAAGAGGATCGATGAATATTGATGCTAAATCCACATAAACCTATGTATCTTGATATTTAAAATTTTTCACCATCTTCAAGATATCCATTTCAAGTTTGAGAAAATAAGGTACAATTTCGAAGCAATTTTCCACCAGTAAGAATTAAACGAACCGCACCTGCACCAGCTCTAGATGCCGATTATTCATCAGTAATATCAAACAATTCGTCATTCATCAAGCTCGCATTGTCTCGATATTACTTACACTCTCGTCCGTATACGCGCAAGTGTTCACGTATATATGAGCGTATGCCTGCACGTCTATATATTTATGCCCATAAGCTCATAAAAAATAACATATCATCATGGATCATAAGAGCTCGGGGAGCGAAAGAGAAGCTCTGCTGCCGCTGCTGCTGCTGCTGCGAGAGAGAGACGAAGAATTCATGCGTTGTCAACGTCTCTATATATGTGTGTATATGATAGTTGCGCGCGCGCGCGGATACGGCCACAGCCGTACATGCATGCATGCAGCAGCCGCAGCACCGAGAGCCATCGTCAACAATGTGTGTGGTCTGTTCTTATGGGCATTTTATGTGCGGCTTGTTCGTATGGTCGTCGTCGTCGACGTCGTCGTAGAAGCTGCTGTTGCACTGATGAAACGTACGTGTGTATGCGGCGGCAGCCTCGGCAAGGATATGTACTACTACCACTACTCGACGAGGGCTGAGCGAATAACACTGCGCCACGAGAGCACGAGCTCTCATTTATGTATTATATGCCGGGGCTGCTACCACGGCTATATCGTCTTATTATACATATAATACGCAGCTACTCGGGACGCGTATGCGTCGTAAAAATATTGCATTAATGCCGTCGTCCTTTTGCCGTAATTGCATAATCTAGGCGCTAGTGGGTAAAAAAGCTTACTTCTTATCTCGCGTACGTGAAATTATGTTACGGGGCTCGAATCGAATGACGGATCTTTCACCTCTCCGCGATCTGTGCCTGCGATATACCAATGGCATATCTTCGCCGTATATACATCGTCTTTCTCTATTAATATTATCTAATAAATCCTATAGCAAATGACAAGGAAGGAAAAAACACGGGACTAGCGGTAGTATGTAGCACGTATAAAATTATATGTATCTCGCGTACATTATATCATACGGAAGGAACATCATCGATGTCACACAGTGCGCTGCGGCGCACGTTTTATTGCACGTCGCGTCGCGCGCGGCTCATTTCAGACATCGGCAAACATGGAAAAAGGAGAGCAGCCGAGACTCTCGACGCGTTGTAAGTTTTATCAAATGCATTTTCGATAAGTCGCCTAATATTTACGCACACTTTTTTTTGCGCATCGCTGGTCCCGTTCGTCGTTGCAGCTCCCAGAGCCGCGCATCGCGCGTCGTGTTCGCTCCATATTTGTTATTATTGACATGTGAAACGCGCAATCGATTTACGAGAACTCTCTCGTGTAACGTCGCGAGTATACACGGACTGCGACTGTACGAAACTTATGATACCTGTGTGGTTTTTCAAGGTGCTGCGCGTGCGAGAGAAAAACCTACATTTTTCGAATAGCTAGGACTTATTCAAAATTATGGCGTTGACTTTTCTATAAATAAAATAATGCTTCAAACTCAATGCTAAACAATATTTACACAATGCCTTCGAGAAAATGTTTCACGATGGATCATAAATAAATGCGTATTAATCATCAAACAATGTATAATCTTCCAAGGTATCTGTGACCGTTTATAGCCGCAGCTTACATGCCGAACTAATTAAAACAATTAAAAGAGAAAAAAAAGACGCAGATAAACCTTGGCTGTTCCCACGTTTATGCTAAATACCCTTTGACGTTTCGATTTTCCTCGAGCCACCTGCTCCGTTCTAGAACGCAAGTGTCTTTCTCGAATTCATAATAGCGAGCCGATACGTGTCTTGCCTATCTATCAAAGCTTCTCTTTTCTTTATATACATATAAATTAACTCGAGTAATGTCAATTGAAAAGGACAAATGATCCAAAAACGGAGTGTATTGCTTCTTATAAAGTGCATACCCACCACACGAAGCAATGAGCTGCACCGCAAGAAAGTCTCGAATGGGGGGCGGAGTCTGAAGAATATTTCTTGACGACGAGCACGAGCTCTCGCGAGGCTTTGCATAGTCGATGAGGCGGAGGCGGTCGCGTAGTTTGCATACGAGGCCAGCCTCCCCATTGGTCCAGTGAGAAATCCCTACTCTCTCGCTCTCTCTCACACTCACTCGTGCATTATACCGCGTGTGCTTCGTGAGAGACTAGATCTCTTCTCGCGACTTCCCCTTCTTATCGTCTTCCTCCTCTCCTCCTCCTCCTCCTTCTTTCAACTGTCATTCTATCACTCGCGCTCTCTATATACGTTATACCGAGCACGAGCGACTTTTCTTTTTTTCCTTTTTAATGCGTCACGCTGTAATCGAGAAATCTTGAATAATACTTCGGTTCGATATCATATTTTTCATATGTTTTTCTTCATACGGTCATTGTTTACTCGTGAAAATATAATTTAAGAATTTTTAAACTCACTGTAATACTTTTTTTAAATCTTTGTAATTTCATCATATTTATCGTTTTACATTTTAATCAAATATTATTCAAATAATAAAATATTGAGGTAAAATTATATAATGTTTAATGTTGTGATAAAACTAAATTAACGTTAAGATTATATTATCGTAAAGTTTACGGGGTAATTCGCGAAATAAATGCAACTATTGCTGCACATAAAGCTTCATTTTTTTCTATTTGACTAGACGTTGATTACTGAGAATTTTTCTATAGTGAGCAAGCTTGACATATAGTTTACAATTTATTTATTAGATAGAAGAATAAGAAGTATCTGGTTAAAAGCCGTCATTTCATCATTAAAATTTCAGAAATGTTTGTCCGTAAATTTACACATATAGATTTTCGTTATTTTATTTTTTCATTTAGCAACCTCCATAATCGTTATAAAGCAATGCAGCTCGTTTACTTTTAGTCCAGGTATGGATCACATGAAAAGTAAGTTTTCTCACGATGATTCAAGGTATTTTTTAATACGTTATGGCCGTAAATGTGTATAGAAATGATACGAAGGTATACGAATGTTGATTCAATGATCCACCGCAACAATAATTGTACGATTTTTCTTTTATTCAAGCTGTATTGTAAAACTGATTGATTTAAATTTAAAAAATCTAAACTAACTGTACAGAATTTCTAAACTCATTATACATGTATAATGAAAACAATCGTGAGTATATTTTTATGGTAAAGATAGACGTATGGCTGGGCAAACTCGTTTCGACGTCAGAAATCAATACAGCTCCGCAGTAGCAGAGAGCGCTGCACCTTGAGCGTTTTTACGTACAGGCCGGCAGGATTTTTTTGTCGAACGCGTCAAGCTCGCGCACACACGCCCGTGTATGTACACGTATGTGCGCCACATATATATATCTACGCGAGCGAGCTGTGCAAGCGTCACTTTAATTACTTACTCAGCGGTAGCCATGCGCCGTACATATATAAATGCGAAACCGCCGTCAGCTATATGCAAGAGCGTGGAAAAAATTTCTACATGAATATTACGTACCTGCGAACTTGTATACTCGTTCGATACGGCGTATCGGGCGCGAGCTTGGTGAATTACTCCGATAGACGTTACACCTATGACAATACGCCATTTCCCACAGGTCGAGATTTTAGGCAACCTGCAATAATATTACAAGCGATTACTTTTTACACTTGTGCTGTCGCGTGCTCCAAGCGCCGAACGCCACTACGAAACCAATTCATTACAGATAAATCATTGCGCCCGCGCGGACTCGCGACTCCGATATGGGAAACGTTCCAATTGAGCACAGCAGTGAATCAAGTGCCAATTTGTTTTCAGAGCGTTTCGCTCGCTATATCTCTGGAGACTGGTCGAAATCGTCCGTTTTAAATCAAGCCAGGATATAATTCTAATATTTTTTTTACCCCACTATCACAGCATGAAACTGCGTAAATGTTTTAATGATATTCAAAACACGTCTGAGAAATAAAATAAGTAAAAATGATTTACGCATAGCTTTTAGCTATTACATTTAAAAGAAAAGAAAGATATGCGAAGAGGCGCAAGCAGTAAAAATGGATCCATTCAGCGAGGATGTGTATTAAATAATTTATAATTATTTCATCGATACCTACTTTTTTACAGTCAACTGACATTGATCGATGACCTATTCAAAATATATGACAGGTTTGACGTGAATTACACTAACGATTCTGGCCTTACACATTTCCATGTGGCCTGTCAGTTTAACTGTTATGACGCCATCGAAAAATTTCTTGAGTTCGGCCACGATCCCAACCTACTAGTACCAGAGACAGGCGATTCGCCGCTACACTTGGCCATTCGAAACTGTACGACGTATGACGTAGTCGAATTGCTGTTGAGACATGGCGCAGACCCAAATTTGGCCAACAAGGATGGTTCGACTCCTCTGCATTATTTTTGCCGGAGCGGCTACAATGGATACAAAGATGTCTTGATAAAAATGTTTTTTGAAATCTGTGACGAAAAACAACAGTTGGTGCGGGTCGATACCCAGGACAAACTTGGCAACACACCTTTGCACTTTGCACTGCAATTTTTCTTCTTCAAATTCAACGAGATGACTGAATTGCTGCTAAGAAGAGGCGCGAATCCGAATTCAACCAATGCGGAAGGATCGACACCTCTGCACATTATTGTTCAGAGACATTGTGACAACGATGACTTACTGAAAATTTTTTTCGAGATCAGTAAGGAAAAACATCAACTGGTGCAGGTCGACGCTCGAGACGAGAAAGGCCGAACACCGTTGCAATGGGCCGCAGCTAATTTTCATCCAAATGTGGTCGGTATACTCTTGGATCATGGTGCTGATATGTCCAGCTTCGTTTTTCCGATGAGAGTTACTTCGACAAGAGATTAAGTATGTGGTTACGCGATTCACTTCATACCAATTTGAGACAAACCTGTAATCTTCTGGCAGTCGTCGAACATCTAGAGAAAAGAGGATACGAACTGTATCAAAGCGACGCCCTGACGATCATGAAAGTATTATCCAACTACAGATTGTTTGAGATTTCGTCCGATCTCTTCGAGCATCGGTTTGATGATGAAGAGTTCGAAAGAGAAGCGAAAAATATAATGATGAGGCCGGACCTGTCTCTCTACGACCTTATGAAGTTACGACCCGAAACAGGTGGAAAAATAGTCACATATTTGAACTACTTGGAGTTTGGGTGCTCGAATAAATTGTGTAAGCTCAGTATAAGGCTCAGAGAAGCTTGTTTAGTACATATATTCGAGAAATTATGGAGAAGATTTTTCTTGAGTTGGGCACTTGATCCTTTCATTGAGCTGACACATTACCGACTGCCGATTCTCTGCTGTGAAATGATCATCGAGTCATTGAAAAACGAAGATTTATATAATATTTGCTTGGCGGCTGAAGGACAGAGTTCGTGATGGCGTTAAACATTTTTCCATTCATTGTTTATGTATTTTTTTTATTAAATTTTTGTAGACTTTTTATATCACTTAAATAAATCGAATAAATAATTTAGAAAAATGATTTTCGATTATTTTATTAATAATTTGATGTAAATTATCTCTACGTGCATATTCATTACCACGATTTATTATCGGGATTAAAGTTATCGATCGCATATCAAAAACCGCTACCAATTTATTGGCAAAGAGCTTCCTCATAAAAAATTATATTACTCAAAGGGTTTAGTTATGGAAGGGAAAATTCGTATGCGACAGATTTCACTTTTGTATACGAAACTCCAAAAAAACTTAGAGATTTCTAGAATTTCGTGTAACATTCCCTTGAAAAGACACTACTGGTTCCCGTGAAGGCCAGAAGACCGAAAAGGCAAACATACGTACAGACATTTGTTGGTAATTCAATGTATTTTCCAAATTTTCCTACGACGTCTGGTTCCAAATCTTATTTTCAAGCCTATCACATTGATTCCAGGTTTGCACACGAGGTTTAATTCAAGGTTACGATTCGATTTCTCGTCAAAAAATATTTCGGATATGGGATTTTTGATTTTTTTCCCCGCTCATTCTAGATGATTTTCAGAGGTTTCCATACTTTTGGAACATCCTGTATTTAAAGGTACTAGACATCTAGCGGTGGAGACTTGTGTTATTTAAAAACTGGTCAAAATTTATCATTTTTAGATCATTTAGAATAAGCGTTATATTTGTAACATAATTTTAACTAAAAGATCGCCAAAAACCGGCCAATTGAATTGTTCTATAGTTATTTATGCAACAAGTGCCCAAAAGGCGTTTTTGGGCACGAGTGTAAGACACGAGTGTCGGCCATGCCGGCACGAGTGGGTTTTTTTCCGCACACTGTGCGCAAAAAGCTGGGCACGTGTTGCATACAAAATTTTATGCAATAGTAAGCGAAAAATACTTTCATTTAAATGAAGCATTTTACCGCACACCCGTGTCCAAAATGAGGCATTTTACCGCACACCAGTGTCCAAAAACGCTTTTTGCGCACTAAAAAATGTGCGAAAAAAAACATTTTTCGTCTTACTATTGCATAAAAATACTTTAAATGATATTTTTCCGGTCATTCGGCCATTATTGATATTTAGTATTTCTTAATTTCTACCAGGCCAGGCTTTCTTAATAAATCTTAATAAATGCAAGAATCCTAAATTTTGTTGTCTCGCGAGCAGCGCTATTCACCAGTTCTCTCGTATATAATGTGTGCAAATATCTGTCCTTAACTTTTTCTTTTTTCATCTCACAGAGTAGGCAGGTATACGGTAAATCTCTTAATGAGAAGGTCCTGGCGTCACACACGCACACGTACAGTCATTCAACGAGTTAAAAAAAAAACTACCGCATTTCTATATGCAGCTCAAGTATCGCAACAACGATACAAACATCTAGTGTCGTTGAGTATAGGCAGCAGCAGCAGCAGCAGCAGCAGCAGCAGCAGCAGTAGTAGTTATTAAAAATGGTAGCCAGCGTTACTGCACGCATCGAAAGCTCGATTCTCTCTTTCTCTTTCTCGGCATAGTAAATATCATACACGTTTTTGTCGCATCGGTCCATATTTGAATGCGCAGCAAGTGAAACTTGGCGCGGGATAAATTACCGATCGATCGATCTCGCGCTGCAGCCGCATGTGGCGCGCGTTTATAATCCTTTTCAAGAGCAGCGCAAGCAAGCGACCGAGCGGTAAACGAGCGCGCGGTATGGCGACTGCTCTTGGGGGACGCAGAAAAACTATATACGAGGCTAATTAGGTCCTGCTGCTGCTGTCGACGACGAAGCGAGACCTACAAAATGAGATTAGAATGACATTTGAGCTGCTTGGCTGGAAGAGTGCAGTGCGCGGCACACGTATACAGATGAATGCACAATGTATACGTAAGTGTGCAGTGCCGCGACGCGTTAACGAACCAGCAGCGGGTCGAGCGCGCCTAGTATTTTTATAATAAATACGGCGCGATCGCCGTATATACTTATAAGCGCGATACGTCTTTTTCTCTTTTGCGATCGCGCCGCGCGTCGCGTTGAAAGATCTTTAATTGGGCTCTATCGCGCAAGACTTTTATACGCGCTTATACAGAGTTTGACCAATCGCGTATATAGATGAGCACGCTGATAATACACGCGTACTCGTTTTTCACCTCGGAACTTGTAATTTTGTCCGTAATTAATATACAATAGTAAAAACTCGCCAATGAGCATGGCTGTCGCGAGCAAAATCGGTCGCCGCTATCTTTTAAAGAGAGAGTAAGACGTTGTATACGCGCCAGGTTTCTTCGTATTATGCAACGCATATGAGAAATCGTCAACTCGAGGCAGCTATGCACAACAATTCCTACAGCATACGCTCGCAGCCATATTATAAATCAGTAGCCATTCAAATCCAAGAATTAATTTCTGTTTTTATGCTGCCGAGCTGCTGCCGCTGCTGCTGCTCTCCTCCACGACTCGTTTCGACGAAAAGCCAACGCGACGACCGAAATCCGCCCCGATCCCGCGAACTGCCTGCAAATAAGATAAAAATTGATGCCCTGCTCGTCACCACACAGACAGATTATAAGTATGCAAGTATATGTATAAGCGTATATGGATGCGCGCGCGCGCGAGGCAAAGGATCGCTGCATAGGCATGCGTTGACCAACAGAGTTTCGCGTTTGGCGTGCCTCTGCTGCTGCTGCCGGCCGAGAGGATCGTCGCTCGCGCTCCTCGCGAAGGCAGAAAAAACCGAACGATCGCAACTTCAAATGGATGCGACGACGACGAGGATCGCAGGACTCCGGGGCAATGCGCGTCGCGTTCAAATGATCGCTGCTGCTGCTACGCGTGAGAAGGACCTTGCAACAAATTTAAGGGCCTCCCTATATATAATTTATGAAGTAGCGAATTTCTCCGGCAATGATAAATCAACGCGACACCATGTCTTATGATATTATATCGTCGCGGACAGCGAATAGCTCGTGATAAAAATATGAATCTTGCTTGTGTAGCACGTGGTTAACAAAAAAAGCATGTATGGCCAGCTCATGTAGCTGTATGATCCAAAATCTTTTTTATCAGGTTTTATGCGCCTTTCCGAATACTCATGCGCACAGGTATCTTTTTCTTTTTTCTTTTTTTTTTCTTTTTTTCAAGTTCGAGAGCACATGCACGTTGTTCAAAGTTTTATAATCGTTCGTCAAATGTCTTCTCTCTCTCGCTCGTTTTCTAATAGTTCTCTTTCCGTGTAGCCTTTAAGATATATATGAATGCTTATATATGGCGTCATCGGCTTGCACACCCTGGGAATGAGTATATGTATATGTATACGGACCGCGCGCGTGTGTGCAAACATATTTGACGTGCGTATCGCAAAAAATGTCGCGATAACGGTCATTTCTAACTGTATATTTTTCT
Organism: Trichogramma evanescens; assembly: GCA_902732785.1. NCBI lineage: Eukaryota > Metazoa > Arthropoda > Insecta > Hymenoptera > Trichogrammatidae > Trichogramma > Trichogramma evanescens. Next base: position 19,207 of record CACVKI010139191.1, read on the forward strand.
CTGCGCTGCTTGCCACGAGCAGCGCCTGTCATTCTTTTTAATCAGTTCGCGTAGCGCCGAGCATAGAGGAACGAACGAAGAAGATGAAAGGAAAAAAAAGCTGATGCGAAATAAAAATTCAAGCGCTCGCTCGCTCGCGAACGCGACATCGCGCGGCCGATACAACGAGCCTCCCGATAGTTTATACTATTATATAGACGAGCTGCAGTCGCCGCTGCTTACAAACGTGGATGGACTGGCGCGCGGCGAATCGGATAAACCAGTCGTAATTCTCCCCTGGATAAATGATCCTCGGAGGGATCGCAGCGTGATGTGCGCTTCGATTCGCTATAGGAATATAATAATTCGAGTTCTAGTGCTGTCGCAAGATCTTCAAGTTCGAAAAGGAGAGAAGCGATAAAGTGTGAAATTTTTATTCTCTTAACTATAGCAGGTTTTCATGATAACATACTATACATTCAAAATTCACTTGCAAATATATAATTATTTTTACTTTTGTACTTGTAGGTACATGCAGATATATGGTACTCGCCATCTAGTGGTGAAAGCTCGAAGTTGAATCATCGTATTTGAAAACTGAACTACATTTTTTTAAACACTTTAATTGTCATTTCAGGCCATTTAAAATGCGCTATATATTTGTAATAAAATTGTAGCAGAAAAATCGCCAAAAACAAATCAATGCCATGATAGTATACTTTAAAACATTTTTAATGATCATTTTTTGGATATCAGACCACTCTTTTTAAGTATTTTCGAAGTTATCGCAAAATTTCGTATCAGTTCGAAATTCCCTGGATTTCGTCATACATTAAACTGAATCGTTGCTTCGCGATATTTGTATAACAGTTTGCTGAAGCTGTTATAAATTCGCTTGACGATCTAACTCGTACGCCTACAGTGCACACGTTTGTACACATTATATCCATACTGGCATTGGTTTCTTTGATGCCGATAAAAGAAACACGGGCCGTTTTCCAGATGCGCGCGACGGCCACACGAAGAATGCCGATTATGCAGGCATGGGAAGTGGCAATTACAGCTCCACGCATGATCGCCAACGTTCATATCCATCCATCCATTTGTGTACACGCTGCATGTGTGTGTGTGTGTGTGTGTGTGTGTGTGTGTGTGTGTGTGTGTGTGTGTGTGTGTGTGTGTGTGTGTGTGTGTGTGTGTGTGTGTGTGT
>CACVKI010139192.1:2343-33514 GCA_902732785.1 Trichogramma evanescens
CCCCTGAAATGCATAATCCATAAATTTATCTAGATGGTTTATGTATCACTTTACAACATGTCATACACGAAAAACACTCGCACAGCTCATGCACATGATCGGGACGCGAGGAGCTCAATTTGCATTTCTCTCCTCCAGATTTTTTATATTTTTATATATATCATACATATTTAGCCGGTTGAACTTTCGGTTGCGAGCCACGCATAACGTAACAACGTCAATGCACGGGGATTCCCGAGAAACAAAAATCTTCGCTCTTCAAGTTCCCCGCGTGAACCGAATTTTATATTGGACTTTTAGAAACTGCGCGGCGGGCGCGAATCACAGGTCGCCGCGCTGCGACGACGACGACGACGATGATCACACGCGGCTCTCGCGTAGGTTGTTGCATATATGTATATGTACATACGTGTGCGTACGCTCATGCCGCGAAGGCAGTTCATTCGCAATATATCGCGCGGCTTTATTGCTCGATAAAAAGCCAAATAATGACTTCTTATTTATTTTATATGGCGTCAAATAAAATCGTATTATGCGCCTCAATTCGTCGGATTGTATTTTATTCCTCGCGGCGACCGAAACTCGTCACTATATTATATACCCGCGCACAGCTCCAAAAGTTCGTCAGTCGGAGGGGGAGACTTTGTTTCTCAAAGTGATATTTTACACACACCTCACCGTAGAATCGGTGCGGGCCGCTATTAGGAGAGCAAATTAATTGTTTCATCATTCGCGACTAATAGTTCTTTTTATGTATATATACATTGTATGCCTACGCCATTGTCGGGGCCGGGAATAAATAAAGACAAAAAAGAAGGAGAGAGAAGAGAATATTGCACTCCGAGAGCCGCGCGTTGCGGTACTCAAGGTAAAAACAAATACGGCGAAAAGTCGTAAAGAATAATAGGATTAAAACCGAGAGTGTCGATGGGAGATCACAGCTACTCTTTTTCTTTTCTCTCTCACTCTCTCTCTCTCTCTCTCTCTCTCTCTCTCTCTCTTGCATGGGCTCGTCGTCGTCTCGTCATCGTCGTCGCGAGCGCGTGTATATAAACCAATAAAATTTTTATAACACAGAAAAATACACGCGAAGGCACGTATACATGTAGTATAAGCTACGTTGCGGGATGATCATCCTTGTGCCGTAGCTGCTGCTGCTGCTGCTAATAATATGTAAATTTGAGCAATAGAATGCAAATATCTAACGGTATATGCCGGCGCGCAGCTGCTCCTTTTTTTACGACGCTCAAGGCCGTTCGTTATCTAATCGTTTTTATATACATACCTGCGTGTTTATACGACATGCCTATACGGATCATCTCTCGCGTCGACTCGTAGGAGGCATTAGTTCGAGCCACATCATATTGTGTATAAGAATTGCAGCAGCAACTAAGCAGCCCTCGCAGAAAGGATCACGAGAACGAGTTCTATCTCGAATGTATATAGTGTTGATCGTAGTCATCCCGCGTCGCGCATATATAATAATACATTCCGAGTGATTCACGCACTCCGGATCGCTGTCCGGGCCACAGCGCGATATGACTCGCATTTATATATATTATGCGCCCCGCGCGAGAGTGTATCGTATCGTGGGTATATAATGTGTGAGCACGCACGATATCGCGTGAAAAGTAAAGTGACGAACGAAAGATATTTAATAACAAATAAACTGTGGAGCGCGAAAAACATGTTAACAAAAGTGCAGCATAGATCCAAGCGGGGTGATCACTCTTGCTTATTTTGTACAGCATAGATGTTTACGTACCAGCGGCACGAAAGTAGCATTTTCCTGCCGCTGCGCTAAACGGAATATTGCTATTTTCGGGCCACGGGGTATGTAAAATAGCATACCGGCCTAGGACAGTAATCTACTATTCAAATACTGTGTATAGCGGTCGACTGTAAGCTACTGCACAGAGCCGTATCATCGTCGAGATATATCATAAGCTTAGATAATGGTGAGGTCTCTAACCCCCAAGTTACGTGTAGAATGCACTTGAGAAGCTCCAGAACTATCGATTATTCAAAATCATTTAACCAAAGTGAAGTATGAGTTGTGCGGTTAAAAGCTCCTCCTATTTCATGATAAAACTTTGCTATTTCTCTTTTTGTTTACGAGAATTCGGTCGTACGCCATCTAGCGGTAATTTGAAAACCACTGCGTATATGAAAAAAGGAGTTCACTGCGGGTGTTTCTGACTAAAAATAGCTGAAATCTTTGCCTTTTTTTCTTTTGATTTTCAAGAATTCGGACAAGAAGCATCCAGCGGTAACTCACGAACTATTTACATATCTAATAAAAAGATAATTAAATATAGCAACAGTTCTAAATTCCATCAAAACTTTACTTCAAAGCTCGCATATTATCAAACGAAGTTATATATTTATTCTAATGTATTATTACTACTTTGTTTTTCAAGAGCGACTTTTGCATTATCTAAAATGATTTAATGTAAGAGATCATCGAGTAATGCATCCTCGAATATAATCAGCACAAGCGTCCACCGAAAGAACTTGAAATTCACAAACAATTTTTGTAGTAATATACTTTGGAACGTGCCAAAGTCGATCGATTTTCAAGTCACTGTTGTTACTCGTGTCGCCGTATAATGCGCATTATTATAATATACGTCGCATCTTCGTGAATAATAGTCGCTACGATCAATCGCTCGACGATAGTTTTGATTGAATTCCATGGAGTCGAAGCTCGATATCCCGCGCGGGTACGCGAGCCGACCCTCTCTCTCGCGCGCGCGCGCGCACCGCAGCACGACGATCCGACTCCGAGGTTCGATCGCTCGCGAGCTTTACGAGCTTCGTCGTAGTGCTTACCGCTCCTATAATATGCCCTCCTCTCCATCTATATACATTATTATACGGCTTGTGCTGTATTAGGGCGCAAAAACGGCAACGTGGAATACACGTAGCACTGCGCGACTTGTATACGGCATGCATACATTATGAACTGTCTCACTCTCTCTCTTTTTGCATCACAAGAACCCGAGAATCGTCGATATACACTTGTATAGAAACGATCGCAAAGATCCGCGCGATTCCGGCGCCGCGAAATGCATGTATCGCATTCGTTGCACAGCTATACGATACTATATATATAAGTGTATTGCACCCGAGCTCGAGTATATACGTTGTGAATATACATCCATGTGCCGAGGCGCGGGTGAAACAAATTGCCAGACAACTCACTGCTGCTGCAGCTATACGCCAATACCCTTTTTTTTTACCACTAAAAATAGAAAAGAGATTCGGAGTAACGCCGTCGACGCTCAAACTACCTTTGACTAATGTGTTGTTCGAAAAAGTCGACACGCCTCGTGGCGAGTGTGTTGTGTATTCGTGCCCTATATACATCTCGCTCTCTAGTTTTCGATGTAAACTCGTACGTATCCGTATGGATTTACGACGAAGAGATGGGTGCACGTTTTTTTTTCTTTCTCGCTCCGATGATAAACAATATTCTGCACGTACAACAATGTGTATGTGTATATTCAGACGGTATCACCCTCCGCGAGCGAAAGAAAAAATCGACCGACGCAAAAAGAAGACGATACGGTGGCGCACTTATATATGGGCACGAGAGAAAAGATACGAGGAGAGCCACGACGTAATATCGCGTGTAGCGAGTAATTGAAAAGGTACTGCCTCGTCGACGTGTAAGTCCCAAGCCGCTTATAAATAAAAACGAGCCTCTCGTGTGTATGCGCATCGAGAGCTGTAATACACAATGTCGCGAGCTGTATATGCACGTCGTATATATACACACGTTACGTATCACGAGCCGAGACAAGAAAAGGGTGCGAGGATGTGTGTCGTTGGCGTACTCCCTCTTGCCGGCAAATAATTAAAAAATAAAAAAAAGAAAGAAAAAACAAAAGGTCGTCCGCGTCAGACCTCGTTACGGTCGCGGACAAACGAATGTAATGGCGATCGGTTCGGTAACGACGCGATACGTGTTTTCTCAACGTCAATGTTGTGCCATTCGTGCACATATCGGTCCCCGCGAATTAACTTTCTGCGGCTATTCCGCGCGTGGTGAACATTTCGGGGTCACGATACACACGTACACGTATACGCGGCTGCACCATCGTTGTTTATTCGGTCCGGGCGCAACGCACGCAACGTACAAGTACAGTATTCAATTATCGATTACACGACTACTGATTCACGTTGATTTTTTTTTTTTAGTCTTTCCCTCCTGGAAAAGGGCGTCTTTATAACATTACACACGCACGCGTGAAATAAGCCCACATGCGCGAACGCAAATTATCGCCGTACATTTGTTACGTTGCGAGAGATTCAATTTGTATCGCTTCTCGATGATTGATTAATCGTAAGACGCGCGTGAATTTAGCGCCTCGCGCGTGTGCCAGCTCCACGTACGCGCGATACATCGGCGAGACATCTGTTTATACATGTACACGGTATATAATACCGAGATTACTTGCATTACTCGATACATATAATCCAACTCGAAGCTGCGAACACGAGCAGCTGTTTCGTGCAAGATAGACGGATTTTCGAGAGGTTCGCATCTGTAGCGGATGCGGCTGCTGCGGTTTTTCGAGAAAAGAAAATACACGGCGGCGTATAAGCTGATTAACCAATTTAATTGATCGTCGCGGGTTAATTTTGACCATTAAAGTTCGGAACATTCAGCGTGATAATGTCTATACTCGAACGATCGCCTAATAGCAAATGTGTGTCGAGAAAACGATTGTTCTCGGGGTCTCCTCGATCGACTTACCAAATGACTCGGCTCGATTCGATTGTTTTCTTTCACACTCGCGAGCGCACGCCATGGGCACGTGTACGTATGATAGGGTATATACCTTCACTTGCTGGACACGCGTTGGTCCGTATTTATACAAAAGAAAACATCCACTGCGCTCGTGAAGGTAAATATTTTCTTTAACGGTGTACGACACACACACACACAAAAACTCGTACATATGTAGGTACACACATGATGATTTTGACAAATTTGTATCCTGTCTCGTGAAACGCGATGGCCGAACATCGACAACGAATCGTCGGACGGAGACGACGACGACCACGAAGACAAGATATAAACAGAGATGAATACGTGTCTCGTCATTTTTTATCTCGTGCTTTTTTGCCACAATACTAAGCGCCTTTTATATGCATATAAATGCACGAAAAAATTTCGCTCGATATCCTGATTTTGCAGCTCTCTCTCTCTCTCTGTTGCTCTTGAAAGGCAGCGAGCGATGCGCGCGCGCGCGTGATTTATCGACTCTGCGTCGCGGCACGTTGGCGGTAATATTTTTGAATCGGCTCGCGCCTCGGCGCCACCACGAGCTGACTCGATCCTGTGTGTGCGCGCGCGAGATTTTGTTTTCCCTTTTTTTTCCCCGTGCGCGCATATACATAAATTTTTTCTCGCGTCTCTCTCTCTCTCTCTCTCTCTCGCTCGATTACGCGCGTATATGTATACAACGCAAGAGAGCCTTTTGTCGATGATCTTAGAAGTGCATATATGCAAAATACACAAAAGGATTAGATTAATCGAGCCCTGGCCTCGCGCGTCCATTAAGATTGCCACGGCGCTATATAAGCGGCGCGCGCGCGCGCGGGTGAAGTCGAAAAAGAATAAATAAATGAAATAAAATGGCTTGTATAACGCTTTGTTCGTCGAACTTGTAACTCCTTTGCTCTCTTCCCTCGTGCTTTACTGTTTTTTTGTTGTTGTTTTTTTTTTTTTGTTCCTTGTCAAGCTCGCATTTTATATTTGATCGGTTCATTCGAAGCCCCCGAAAGTCAAAATTTATGCCTTCGATTTTTCTTCGCGGCGCAGCAGCAGCAGCAGCAGTAGAAATGAAGATATTTCACGGGGATATATATTATGACACGCCGATGCGTGTCGATGAGATTCTCAGCGCACTCGAAGACGATAAATCAAATCGTTTTTCGCTACGTCTATAGACGAATATAATGATATATAAGCAGGACTTGATGTATGGATTATATAAGTCCAATCGCGTCCAAATATACAAAGCTGCATAACGATATAATACGAAATTCCTCATTATATATACGTAGGATATGTTACCTTTTGGCTACGAGCAAACGGCATACTTTTGAATTTAACGCGTGCGTAGGCGGCGGCCCCCGTGTAATATTTTTCCAAAGCGGCTGTACAGTGCAAACACTCGCGGACTCGCGACGCGCAGATGCTTCCGTCCAATATACGTCCTCTCTTCCAATATTACGTATACATCGAAGACGACGACGAAGAAGAAGAAGAAGAAGTCGGGATAAAAAACGCGCGGGCCGATTTTCTCTCGTTCAAATATTGAAGCCTCGTGTGTATGCGTGTGTGTATACAGCCCGTAGGGGGAAAAATGTGTCCATTATATATACAAGCGGGCCGTGGCGATGTATAGACCGATCGCATCGTTGCGCATACATTTTGTACATACAAATTTCCTTGCGCCGCGGAGTCGCGCGGCGGCCCCCGAGACATACACACACAGCGAGAGAGTATCTCTCGTCGATAGTTTATATTATTATTGCCCGACGTATTACAAGTCGCGCAAGCTCGCGCGCGCAGCGTGCATATACCCCATAAAGTAAACGCGCGCATCGACGATCAAACGGCGAATCGTACATACTCCGTCTCTTCTTTTTTTTCATCTTGCTTCATCCTCCACTTCTCTTTTTTTTTTTTGACCGTATTAGTTCCGTTTTCTTAAACTTCCTCGTTCTCCTCGAGGATCCTCTCTCTCTCTCTCTCTCTCTCTCGGTTAGCTGCACGCGTACACGTATGCGGGTGCGTTATACTTTTTATGTTGTAATATACGAGCTCGTTGCGCTCGTGATTTTGAGTGGAAATATTGGATGATCGCGGGCTCGAAAGTAAGGAGAGTATTATGAGCCACCGTATAATATAATATAAATATCGCCGATACAGACGTTCGCGAATTGCACACGTATTATTATTACACATACGTGTATGTAAATATTCACCGCTTCGTCGATTATGAGATTGTTGAACTGCGCGTGTTTTTCTGTACTTATATGCGAATGTAAATCGTCGACTTGTTTTCGATCGAGACAGAGAGAGAAAAAGGAAATTATGCATGAACCACGCGCGGACATTCCTTCGACGCATTGTCACGTAAATATATATGTTATATCAATAATAAATGTGTTTTTTGATTTTATAATAATAACAACGCCCGAATAATGCGGTAGCTCGATTATGAATATTATATTTATTATGTTAATCGTCGTATTTATATAGATTTAAATACTATGCGCACGTGTATACGAGTGAATACCGAAGAAGGATTAAAAACTAAGTATGCACGATTGATGTATGTTTTTTGTTTCTCTCTCTCTCTCTCTCTCTCTCTCTCTCTCTATCCTTGCAACATTACACTGTCCTAAAAGTCTCGTGGAGTTATTTTTATTGTCTCTCCCTCTCTCGCTGAATTGTGCTTGCGCAACGTGTGCGCGTATAAATCGCTCCCGCGTCCGTATTATAAAGATTACAGCGCTTCATATCGAGGAGATCAGTTGGTTTTTATTGGCAAAACGCGCAAATACGTATACACACATCCGTGTTTCGCAGTTATTGGATCGAGATGGAGACGAGAAACTTTTTTATGTGCATATTATATATTATGCGTCGCCGATAAATTAACAGTTAGTCCATCTCGCGCGTCCTCGCCCGTAACGTTTTATTTATTTAGTTTTTTTTAATACACACACACAATAAACGTGTAAAAAATCCGGACCGCGGAAACGACATATTTGCGTGCTCGTATAATTGTCTCCGGTGGGGGTGTCTCTTTTGGATGTAAATCATTATGAGTTTATACTTTTCCACCAATCATATTATTAGTATTGCATTGAGAGCTCAACAAATAATTAGAATGTTGAAAGATCGGCTCAACAGGCAATAATTTAATGAAAAAATAAAAACAATTAGTAATGTTTGAAATATTTTATTGTTAAACATAATATTGGATTCCTGTGCTCCTTGGATTTGCTATGATAGTGTATTACATTCATGTGCTATTTGAGGCTACATCTATGTCTAAACGTTTTTTGATAAATCTCATTTTTCAATAGGGTTTGATACGATCCATGCACTGTATTTACATGTTTATTGAGGTTACTTTTTTAGTCCAAATGATTTGTGAAAATTGCCACACTCGAAGGGTTTAATTAAATTATGTACTGCGTTTGTGTGATTTTTGAGTACACTCCGATATCCAAAAGATCTGTGACAAATCTCAAATTCAAAGGTTTTTCTCCTACCATGTACAGTCATCTTGTGCTTTTTAAGTTTATTCTGGTATGCAAATGATTTATGACAAACCTCACATTCAAATGGTTTGTAATGATTATGTGCTGCACTTATGTGGCGATTCAGGTCATTCTTTTGTCCAAATGATTTATGACAAATGTTACACTCAAACGGTTTGCTCTGATTATGTACTGCATTTATGTGAATTCTAAGACAATTTTTGTATCCAAATGATTTGTGACAAATCTCACATTAAAATGGTTTGCTCCAATTATGAACTGCATCTACGTGATAATTCAGATGATTCTTGTATCCAAATGATTTGTGACAAATCTCACATTCAAAGGGTTTGCTCAGATCATGTACTGCGATTATGTGAGTTTTGAGGGTACTTTTTTGTCCAAATGATTTGTTGCAAATATCGCATTCGAAAGGTTTGATGTGTTGATGTACTGTATTAACGTGAGTTTTGAGGTGACTTTTTTGCCCAAATGATTTGTGACAAATCTCACACGCAAAAGGTTTGCTGCGAATATGTACTACATCTTTGTGATAATTCAGATGATTCTTGTATCCAAATGATTTTTGACAAATCTCACATTCGAAGGGTTTGCTCCGATTATGAACTGCATCTATGTGAGAATTCAGATGATTCTTGTTTCTAAATGACTTGTGGCAAATATCACATTCAAAGGGTTTGCTCTGATCATGTACTGTGTTTATGTGATAATTCAGATGATTCTTGTATCCAAATGATTTGTGACAAATCTCACATTCGAAGGGTTTGCTCCGATTATGAACTGCATCTATGTGAGTATTCAGATGATTCTTGTTTCCAAATGACTTGTGGCAAATATCACATTCAAAGGGTTTGCTCCGATTATGAACTACATTTATGTGAACTTTTAAGGTACCTTTTTGTCCAAATGACTTGCGACAAATAACACATTCAAAGGGTTTAATCTGATCATGTACTGTATATATGTGAGTTTTGAGGTGACTTTTTTGCCCAAATGATTTGTGACAAATCTCACACGCAAAAGGTTTGCTGCGATCATGCACTGTATTTATGTGTTTAGTGAGATTAGTTTTGTGTCCAAATGATTTTAGACAAATCTCACATTCAAAGGGTTTGCTCCGATCATGTACTGCATGTGTGTGAGTTTTGATGCTACTTTTGTATGCGAATGACTTGTGGCAAATTTTCCATTCATATGGTCCAATACTCTTATTTGTTGAGTTGATATGTGCATTTAAACTCGCTTCTCCATTATATGTTTTTTGATACATATGGTACTCGTAAGATAATTTGCTTTGAGTAGTGTTTCTAAAGTTTCCGACTCCTTTATATTCATCAAATTGAAATCGGGGATTCACTTGGAATTGACGATTATTATGATAATCGAAACCTCTTTTTATCAAAATCATTAGACTTTTTTCAACGAAGTATTTGGTCTGAAATTCATTTTCTATTTTGTCAACTGGTGGATAATTCTGATGTTCAGTTTTGCAGATGATTGTTGATAAAGACTTCGGTTCAGGTTTAACATCTTTGCATTCACAATCTATGAAAATTTCTTCATCCAACTTTTCCCTTAATGACATTGCCTAAAATTAAAATTGTTTGATAGTTTTTGATAGTGAAAAATTAGAACACAATTCAAATCATTTAACTCACTGGTGACTCATTAAACGGGAATGTTTCGAAGTTTTTAACTTTCCGAGAGTCCGCCGAATCGAAAACATAATCGTCGTCTGCACCCGTCCAAGTATCATTCGGTTCGTCTTTCACCCTGAAGAATAATCAAGTTTGCGCTTCAATATCTATCACGACATGTATAAGAGCAATCATACCTTACTGTATCCTCTCTGCTTTCCATTTCACCGCCTTTATTATATTCATTCACCATGGATTTGCACGATTTTTGCTGAGAAAATATTCGAGGTTATGCGCGCCTGGAGTAGCCGACGCTGTAAATCGAATTCGCACCAATTTGTAAACACTTGCTCACCGCTGGAATTTAGCTCCTCGCCAGCGACGTATTGGCGTAGCGAAGTGATCCCACGATTGTGATAGCTCCTCGGCGATACTTTCCCCCTCTACCGTCGACTGGCCATACGCAGAATATGTACTGCGACACAAACAGGGACTCTCGTATCATTGAAATTTCGTCTCGGCGTACAACGAGCTCACACAATCACGCAAAAACATGTCAAGAAATATTCAAATGACAGAGAAACATTTCCTAAACTCATACCGCTAAAGAATAGTACTTGCAGCTGCAGGTAGTAGTAAAATATCTACCGCAGGCGCATCGATAATTTTACAATTAATATTTAGATTCTTAAAAAATTGATGGCTTGATTATATCTTCAAAATAGACATTTTCATAATGTTCATTACTCCCTTGAAAAAATTGCCTGCAGGATCCTGCGAAATTCCTACAGGAATCCTATAGGAAACGTTTTCAAGGGTTGATCATTTGTTACCTGTTCAATAACGAGATCGATCGTGCGGGTCGTGCTGGTATAATATACGAAAGAAAAAAAAGGAGCGCCTATATGTGTGCGTGCTTTTGCAAAGATGCGACACGATCGCGTCGTCATCTTTATCCTTCTTCTCTCGAGACATCCGAAACAACGTATTATTGTGCGAGCGAGTGAGTGTGTGTGTGCCGTCACCTGCCTCCGGGTAACTGATCTTCCTCCTCCGCACGACGACGACGATATACATATACAATTGCTTCTGCCGCTTCTTTCTCGTCTTATCTTTTTTGTAGTTGTTTACACTCACGTCGTACCATATCGGACTTGGAACAATCAAAGAAATCCAAGTTTGTCAATTTGGCTTTGATGTTTTCGACTTGCGTGGCAGGCAGCACGGTAATATTCATATATTTACTGCGGTACACATCCTCGAAGCTATATAACGGCAGACTATCTCTCTCTCTCAAAAACGGAACTTGCGTTGAAAATGCATCTCTAACGCCGCTCGAGCGAACGTACCTCGTATCATTATCAGTATGCGACAGGGTTATAACGTCCCACATATATTTAGGAAGTAGACAGTATCGATCTCCCCTAATCGTCATTAGCGTATGAGTGATAAACTCACAGACGTGACTATGATTCGAGTCCCGACGACGACAAAGACGAGTATACGATACCCGCAACACACAATCGAAGGCCTCCACTGGACGAACAATGACGGACAGCTTCGCGCGATACATATCATACTTCACTCGGAGGTATCGACAGGATAGTATAGTACGCGTATTGTAGATTATCGGGACGACGTACCACCAATAGTACAATAGTGCGTACATAACAATTTTCCAAATCGATCCTTGTTACACGTTTTCCGACTAGTATATATTACGCGCACGTATATACCCCGGCGCTAATCAGCTTTTATCGAAACGGCCAACTCGTCGTCGACCAGCGGCCCTTATACAAGCGTATAACATACACGGAAACCGGAATCTCAATATCGCGTTGCGCGTCTCGTCGCTGATCGCTAATCCTCGGCGCGAGATAACGCATATTGTATACACGTGAGCTGCCGCTGCTCACATCGATTGTCCTGGCGCAAAACGAGGCTTCTCGCGTCTCTGTCCACACACACACACACGTACATATTTATAAAATGTATTATAAGCTTTACACGCACAAGCGACATAGCTACGGGAACGATGACACCGTTGATAAAACGCGACTTTAATGAGGATAAAATAATAATGATAATGGCAAGCCTCTAGTCTCGGGCTCGCGCGCGCGTCACGCGTCGTACGTTTTTTCCTTTTTATTTTTTTTTCTATTTTAACTTTTACCATGATAAACTTGTGTTATATGTATTTCAAATAAAATAAAGCAAAATACAGTATTTTTGATGCGTAACTCGTTGAAAATGTGTGTGTGTGTGTAATACACGACGATCAGGAGCTAGGACGCGACGCGAGGGAAATCTGATGCATTACTCGGGGCGCGTGCGGACAACGTGTCGAGATCGTCAATTGCCGGCGGCGGCGGCGGCGGCGTCGGTGTCGAGAAAACAATTTGTAAAGAGAAAAATCGAGGCATCACGCCCACGACGAACAAGACGACTTCAGCTGCTGCCGCTGTGTACACACAGTCGCTGGAGTCATCTTCGATCAGTCTGTAATAAATATTATATGTGTGTGTACCTCACCACCTGCGCCTCGGGCTCCGTACCCCCTTCTCGCTTCATCGTCTTCTTTATCATCTTCCTTTATTTTTTTTTTTTTTGTTTTTTCATTATTTCACTCCCGTATACTTATCCTTCTGTATTTAATATACGAGTACTGACGCGTGTCGCTATAATATCGTCTTGTACCCAGCGGCTAGCAGTAGCAGCAGCAGCCGGTGCCACCTTCGTCGCGCACAAGAAAGCATCGGCAGAAGCAGCACGAATTATTATACATTTTATAAGGTGACTCATTCCTCGCGAATCTTTTACCTTCGTGCGTAGCTTCTGGAATTTGTTTTTTTTTTATTTATATCTTCTTTTCTTTTTTTTTTCTTTTTTTGCTTCGTTTTGTATCTGTTATCAATCGAGCGTCGAGCCTTTTGTCTCGTTGACCACAAAATATGTCTCGCGGCGTGTCGGAGAAAAATCTTCCGTTCGAATAATCATCGATACGGTATTATTATATAGCTCTTTTTATCTTTGTTGTTGTTATTTTGTTGCTAAACGACACAAAAACTTGCACCTAATTTGCAGCTAGTACAACGTGAAATTTTTCAAAACAAATATGCAGAGTACCTTTTTCATCGCACAGGACGCGCGTGCCATGAATCGTGCATACATCTGTATTATGACTGATTAAGCCGCATACATATAAGTGATAAGTCCTATACGTATTATATCGTAAATTGTCCCCGTTAAAGCTCGCATATATACATATCATTTAAAAAAAAAAACGAGATCTATTCGTGTTCACATGTGTGTGTGTGTGTGTGTGTTGGCGTGCCTAGCGACAATATAATATAATCGATTTTGCCGTAGTACGCGAAGCACATCGCGTCTCATGCGGAGACACACACGCGCGTGGGTGTGTCCTATGCATATCCACACTGCGCTCCGCACTGCAGTCTACTCGAGCTCGCTCGCTGTGGCGTGTCGCGCGCGATGTGCTAATTTCTTTTTATTCATTTTTCTTTTTTGCCGCTGCTCATGCTGCTGCAATGTTCGATACATACCTGGTGTGTCTCTCTCGCTGCTTTTCCAGTGGGTAGTCGATCTTTTTTACTGTCAGTCGAGTCTTGTGTGTATATATAATACGAGGCGATAACGAGGTTAATAATACATGACACCGTCCGATATTGCAGTTTTGGAATTCGTATACGTATATTATAAGATATTCGACGCGCAGGAAAAAAAAATCGAGCTTGTGTGTCTGCGCGTGTGACACATGCCAAGTACGAGGGGGACAGAAGGCAAGGAAAAAAAAATTAAATAAAAGACGTTTAATTTATTCAACGAAACGACATACCGCGCGTGTTTTTGCCCAGGCAAAACGGCCTAGTGGCAATAACCGTTTGCTTGATATCGACTTATTCGCACAATCGCTCGCGTATTATCGGTCAAATAATTTTTCGCGTTGAGAAATCTTTTCAGAAGCGACCTCGTATGTGTGTGTTGGTCGAAACTCTCGAGACGAAGATCCGTAATTGAAATGGATAGTTTGGTTTTGTTGTCGTGGGCAAATTCCTCGAGGACTACCTGTACGTGTAAAATAAATATAACGCGACAGGTTGGGAGAGAGATAATAAATAAATGTATGAATTTGTTATATTAAATATGTTACTTTATTCAAAAACGAGCTGCGTCATTATGTACAAAGTTCAATGAATATTTCTTTAGAAAATATACAGCGTAAATGTATGGGTGTGTGTGATTATGAACAATGAAAATGACAATTAAACTTAAAATCGATGCCCGTAACAGTCGTTTGTTTCAGTCAGCCCCCCGAAAATAGGACCGTCAGAGGATAATTCGTTATTACAATTATAATTCTTATACAGCAGATCTCACATCTCCATCCTTTTTTTTTTATCATCTTTTGCTTCAATCATTTACATACTAGACTATTTTTTTCCTCCTTCTCCTCCGCTTTTTTTATTCTTTTGAATATTGTCAAAATATTTGATTATATGCAAAACGCGTAATAGCTCCCGAAGCCTTTGCCACTTTACATCGCTATACCCCGAGACAATATCCGCACACACTCGCGCAACAAAGTATCATTAATCATATCATACAAATTGTTAATCGTATTTTTTTTTTTACGAAATATATTTAAGCGCAAACACGCACACGTCTTCCTTATTCAATAAATATTATCGTATATTCAAAGTTTTCATTAAATTTATTTAATCGCGCACTAACAATTGGTAACTAATTCATTAAAAAACAGCCATGGATTATAGTCACACAGTTAAAACGATCGCACGACGAACGAACGAACAAACGAACGCAATTGCGCTTCGCGCCATTCGTTTCCCGTCGTTATCTCAATCAACGCGTGTATCAGTTCTTACGCTTTCGCTACGTGTTGCTGGGGTAGCGCAGCGACGAGTCCGGGTGCTGGAGCAGGGGCGATCGATCGTCCACGTCCTGGTGATGATGGTGCTGGCTCTCGTGCAGAAGCGGACTCTGCGACCAGATGCTCCTCGAGATGCACGCGTGACCGGCGGCGTGTCCAGCTGCTCCGCTTCCCGGCTGCTGATTGTGCACGTGTCTCTTGTGCATCTCGTGCAGATAGAGCGCCGACAGGGACATGTTCATCGCCTGGGTGGAGGTGTTGTGGGCGCACGAGGACGTGGTGGCGCACGACCTCTGCATACTGCCGTCGTTCACCAGTATCGAGGTCGACGCCTGCTGCTGCTGAAGTAACTGCGGCTCGGCAGCAGCAGCAGCAGCAGCCTGTGTGGTGGTGGCGAATCCAATGGGATTCAAGAAGTTGGACCTGAGCACGCTGGTCACGATGCCGTTGTACTCGGGGCCGAGATTCGTCAGGCTGCTGATGCTGGCGTGCAGCGGATTGGCCTCGGCCATCGCCACCGCGGCCGCCTCGTGCTTCACACGGTCGCGCAGCGCCTGGACGAAGTTCTCCGCGAGCACGGGCGGCTTCCACTCGGGATTCGTCAGCATGAAGTTGATGAGCGACAGCTCGGTCTTGCCGTCCTCCGCCTGGGTGTACGGGTTCGAGGCCAGAGTGCCGATCTTCTTCTTCTGCGTCTGCCAGGCGGGATTGCCGTGCTTCTTGATGTCCATCTGGGCGAAGCTGCAGACGTCGCCGACGCCGGTCAGCTCCACGGTGAAGTTGCGAAAGAAGTCGACGATGTCCAGGGCACGGTAGCGCAGATGAAAGCAGAGCAGGTAGGGCGTGACGATGGGCGAGAACAGCTCCTTGATCAGGTACACGGCACGCGACTGAAACAGCTGGGCCATCTGGCTGCGCGTAGCCGGGGCGTGAGCCTGTCCGCGCCAACTGTCGGGCCCGTAATGCGTGTGGGCCAGCACCGCCGTCAGCAGACTGTCCGGACACCAGACGAGATTCTCGTCCGGCACCATGGTGCGAGTGAGATGGGCCACGCTGCCGGCGATGGTCATGATCATGAGGGCGTGCTCGACCGTGAGAAAGTCCTCGTCGTAGAAGGCCAGGGCGACGCAGACGGCGAACACGCTGCCCGAGACGAAGGCCATGTTGCGCGCCAGTATGGTCGTCACCGGTGGCGTGTAGTTGTTCATGTACTTGGAGGCGGGCCGATAGGCGCGATTCAGCCGGGCGCGCAGCTCGTGGTCCAGCTCGTTGAAGTGTCGCAGATAGAGGCGGCTGTAGGTCGACCAGGTGTGCAGCCCGAGCACGCCCGGCTCGCGATTCAGCAGCTCGCCGTACGTGAAGAAGAAGTGCAGTATCTGCCAGACGAAGATCACCGGGCAGAGGACGAAGTTGACGATGCCGATCCAGAATATGTGATTGGCCAGGCGGGCGGCGAGCTCCTGGCGCTTGTTGATCTTCTTGTAGTCCTCGCGCAGGTGCCAGTTGTTCTCGAAGGGCGACCAGGGGCCCCAGAACAGCAGCAGCTCGTAATTGTACTGCAGGCCCTGGCTCAGGAAGATCTCGTGGCCGTGGAAGGGGATCTTCAGCTGTACGGGCAGCAGCGACTTGTTCACCATGGCGACCATGTAGTTCTTGAAGCGCAGCATGCGATGATAGACGTCGAGCTCGGTGAGGTCCTTCTTGTGTATGCACATCTCCTGCTCGCGCTGCACGAGGATGATGCGCTTGAGCACGTCGTGCCACTGCAGGCTCTCGAGGTCGCAGTCGCGGATCTTCATGGCGTCGTTGAAGAACGCCTTGATGTCCCAGAACTGGACGAAGTGATAGCAGACGCGCACGGCGCCGAACAGCCAGAAGATGCTGGCGAAGAAGAGCGAGATCCAGGTGAGGAAGCCCATGCTGGCGAAGGCCTCGTCCGCGGGCAGGATGGCGTCGTTGATGGCGGTCTTGTTGTGGCCCGAGGGTATGCGATCCTTGAACAGGATCGCGTAGTCGACGCCGTGAAAGAGGAAGGTGAGCAGGCCGACGATGAAGACGAACTGGCCGAGCTCGAGCACCTCCTGCAGCATCATGCAGAGGAAGCCGTGATTCTGGTGGTAGTGATAGACGCGTATGAAGAACGAGTCGAGGTCCTCGATGTGGTTCCAGGGCGTCTTGCCGGTCTCGGGCACCACGTGGATCACGTGGTCGTGGGCGCCCTCGTCCTCGTGATAATTGTCGCGGGCGCCGCCCTCGTCCTCGTCCTCGCCCTCCTCGTCCTCGAGCACCTGCTCGAGCTGCTGGTAGCTGCTCTCTATGTCCATTTTATGCATGGCGATCTGCGTCGACGAACGAGACAGAGAGAGGGAGGGGGGGAAAAGAGAAAAACAATTTAAAAAAAAATTAAAAAAAAAAAAGGTTAATTTATATACTCACACCAATTCGTTGTATCAATCGCTGCCTCGTATCAGTTCGAGCATGGACAAGTGGATCCGTTTTCTACAGGTGCAGTATGATTGTGCTCGTATCCGCGTCTCATCGGATTCCTTTTTATCATTGGCATACCTGCAACACAGAATTTCGAATAAGGTCATTCTTTTTCTTCTTTTGTTTTATAAATGGAATCGAAAAAAATGAAAAATGACAAAAAAAAAAAAGAAGAAGTAAAGGAAAGGAAAGAAACAAGTATATTAATCTGTTTATTGCGAAAGAAACAGCGCACGAGCGCGCGCGTATACATCTAACGCCGCGCGCGCGCGCGACGAGAATCCGGAATCTCTTCCCATATAGCCGAACCAGTCTCCGTCTCTCCCACTCCCTCGACAGCGCGCCAGCTCTCTGGCGCCAGTTCCAATGTACTTTTCGTCTAAAACCGTATTATATACACAGAGAAAATACGCACGGGAGGGCTGTACACAGCAACGCACACGAGCTCTCTGTACGCCCACGCGCGCGCGCGCCCGCTCCCGCGACGTTATCGTCCGAAAGTCCAGACGCGCAGTGCCAGGCTGCTACGGTCGAGAGAGAGCGGCGCTCGGCCGCCCCTCTTCGCGCGAATTTCGCGAAAAACAGCCTGGCAGCAGCAACTCGGTCGGTGGTAGAGTGTAGTCGGGGAGCCCCCGTGCATCGCGGGGGCGCATGCGTGCGGATTTCTCTAATAGTGCGATACTGTACTACTGCAAGCTCTGCGAAAGCTGCGCTTGCGCGCGCGCGCGAGAGAGCTTTTTTACTCTCCGCGGAGCTTTTCCCCTCGATCTAGACTGCGCGATTCGAATGCACACGCTATACTACTACTGCCTCGTATTGCTTGGATGCTGTAAAATGTTTTGGCGAGTCAAAAGGTGTACAACGTGATATTCGAAACTGAGAGACGAGAGAGAGAGAGAGAGAGAGAGAGAGAGAGAGAGAGAGAGAGAGAGAGAGAGAGAGTTAAAAGTTCGTATTAAGTGCGTGCCGTATAGGCGCGTAAAATAACTTGACAGACTTTGGGCGATGCACGTAATTGCATCGCCGCGGCCCGGGCAGCCGACGATATAAGCGGGAAAAAATTCGTCTGCGGTGGGTCGTGACTTATTTCGGCGTCGGGAGATCGGTATCTCCCCGATACGGTCAGCAGCAGCAGCAGCAGTATTATAATATTATATGCACCGGCTCTCACTCTCTTTCTCTCTTTGGCTCCATCTTTTTCCTCTTTCTCTCGTACGCGTATGTTTCGTTTTTTTCTTTTTTTTTTTTTTGGTTGGGCTGTTTACGCGCGGGCTCGAGTTGGGCGATACCATTTTTCTAAATTATAAATTTTCAAAGCGGTAAAAGCTATGAGAGACTTTTCTTAGGATCAGAGAAGTCACTTTCGATGCGAATACGAAGAATTCGTAATGATAAAAAATAAAATGAGGTAGCCGATATTATTACTTTACGCGGGCACCGAAATCACATCAAAATTCCCAGACGTTACGTACTCTTTTTTTTTCTCAATTCTCAATTACCGCTGGTACATAATATACGCGCACAGAGAGCGAGATGGTCGCTATTTTGACATACACTCGGACTGCAGCAGTGGCAGCAGCCGCGTGTAAGGTCGATTATACGATCGCTGTATAATATTTTTTTTTCTCGAAAAGCTTTCGAAATCATATATACACAGGCGCGCGTGCGCATTGTAATTGGAAACTTGGAAATTCCTTTTTTTTAATCACCTTAACTCTGGCACACGGTGGCATTTTACGACTCGGTTAAATTCATTACTCCGCGGAGTCGTTGTTGCAGGTTTTTTTTTTTTTAATTTTTCAACGCGATCTCGATGCGCACCCATAATATAATATAAAAACATGCACGCGCCGTATTATATGTACATTTGCATATACACACAAATGTTGGAACAAAACCTATTCCTGTCTCCGGGCAGCGCCTGCGTGTACACGCGAAGAAACGAATCGAACGCGAGATAGATTTTTCTCTCTTTCTCTCGTATACGAGTGTAGTTCCGAGAAATCAATAAAAAAAGAGTGGACTTCCTTATGTATAAAAGTATCAGAATTTCGCTTTTGTTGTGTTATATTATAAAGACGAAAGTGATGCAAGCAGCAGCCTCGCTACGGGTGTATACAGTATAAGCTTATTTCTCCTCAAAAATGCGAATGTTGTATTATAATACCACGTCGGGTTGCTGCTGCTTATCAAGATCGCCGACGTTAGCAAATATAAAGATCGTGTTTTACAAGTCGGTTATAAGCTAAGCCCGCGTTTTTAATTGATTTACATCGCGCCGCGGCAGGCCCCCAAAGCCGAGAGAGTGAGAGGCAAATTTTCAAACGCAGGCTAAAAGCAACGGCAGTCACATGAGGCAGTCGTGACATTTGATTCGTGTCTGATGTATATTATATATTTTGTCAATATAAATCGTGAGAGCTGCTGCGGTGCAACGGCAGCAGCAGCAGCAGCAGCAGCAGTCCAACCTGTCCGAAGGATCAAGTCAGATGACGATTACAGATTAGCCCATATAGGCATATGCAGAAAGAGCGAGAGAGAGAGAGAGAGAGAGAGAGAGAGAGAGAGAGAGAGAGAGAGAGGGAGGACTTTTTTTATCGCCTCGTAACGCGAGTGAACGCGCGAGACTGATCGTATAGTTTTTAATGCCAAATTGTTTGTTTCGTAGTTTTATTTTTTATACATATACGCAACGATAGAAACAGAGAGCTAAGTTTTATTATTGCTACTCCTTTTTTTATTACACGATGATCGAAGAATATTCGTGCGTGTGGTTTTTTCGGCGTTAAATATAACATTTTTGGCTAATTTAAGCGCGGCTCGGTGGTGTCGCTATCCAAATAAAAAGCACACGCTTTGGGATAATTTATTTTGCTGCCGATCCTCGGGATTATCCCTCGTCGAGTAAGAGAGAGAGAGAGAGAGAGAGAGAGAGAGAGATGAATAAGATACATCAGTATACGTGTGTGTTCGCGCGCGAGCAGATCTCAATTTCGATGATTATTATCGCGAGGAATCCGTGTATACGACCGCGAATTAACGTCTTCATGTTCGGTAATTTTTGCGCTTGATTTATCGATCTTATAGTAAGGAGTACTTAATAATCGATTAAACCAATATAGCAATTCATACAATATAGCGTTCGTATACACAAAATTACTTATTTTCTAAGGCATAGAATCGAAACGCAGAGGGCTTTCACGGTGGCCCTGTGCGTTTGCATATTTGCTCGCGCGCAGGGATTCGGTTACGACTCTCTGATATACGCGTAGAGCAAAGAAAAAGGCCACAACAACGAAAAAACAAACGAAGAGAAACGAAGGGAGTTAGACTATCCAATGCATCGCGTGTCTAATACCATCCAAACACGCATTTGAAACAAAAAACGTCGTCGAATTTCTTTATCATCGTATATCGTATACGTTATTGCCATTTTTTCGGCCGCTTCGCGGGGGTAAAAATCAACTACTCCGTCCCATACTCACGGCTGTACAATACAGTAAGGTCTCAGGTTGTTTTTTTTTTTACGAATATAGTACGTTAAGCGAAAAATAATAATAAAACTTCGCGACTCTTTTCCCTTTAAGCGCGCGTACTATATAGTAGTAGTCTCGCACGTCTCTCGAGCAAAAGGGCGTATATATATATATATACATAATGCACACCGCGCGCAGTATACATATGCATAACTCGCGTGCCATAATACACGCACTGCACACGCGTACCTATATACGCGCGTTAGTCGCACCGACCGCAAACTGATTAAATGCGGTATCCTCACTGCACTCGTTCTCGTCGTCGTCGTCGTCGTCGGTAGGTGCGTTGTATTATTATAAATACGTAGCGCATAACCCGGAGGCCCGCGAGCGAGTGCGGCGCAAACTCTCTATATATATGTACACGACGAGCCGTAAAGCTCGAGAGCTATATACGAGGCCATGCGTCGCATGCGTGCGCGCGTAACAGACTGGATATAATGCATATATATACCGGTACATACAATGCGGCGTTATTACGACTATAGTCCGGGACGAGGCTCGATATTATATAGTTCTTGCCCCTGCTAGAATTCGAGTTTGTCGGGAGATTTTTTTCGGCGAGTCTGTGGAACGCGTCGCGATTCGGATTATCCAAATTCATGCGCCTGGATAGAAGTCGTCAACGTCGTATCTTGACCAGTTTTTATGCGTAAGTTGAGTGGTACTGGTCGGTTTATTCAGTCAAACTTTGCCGTAAATCGTGCGAAAAATGAAGTAAAATTAACTGAGCAAAAAATACTCTCTATTTTATTCAGCTGACTACCTAGTCTGTGCAGCTGGAACAATGCGTATTATTATTTAAGTGATATTATTAAGGCAAAACTCTTTGTTTATGTTTGACCAGTGTAATGGCGTAACGACTGCCCAGTAGCGATGACTTACATTATTCGCGTTAAAAATTCATCGCGTGTCGATCAACAACAATGAATCATAAGCGCAAGAGTACCACTTGACTCCGGTCCCCACGACACAATAAAACTCCGAGCGAAATGTTACGGTTCCTCTCGTACGTTGAGACGAGTATGTGGCACGAGTAGTAAAAAAACAAAAAATGCGATTTGTCGCTTCGACGTTTAAACATAAAATTTTACAAAAATTAAGGGTAACGTTCAGCTCTCAAAATATCATTACTTCGAGGGTTAAGTTTTATCACTTCATTTTACCCTCCGTTAAAACACAGGAGACAACGGCGCGAAAACGATCTACACCGGGGCGTTATTATAACATACACAAGCGCGACCGGCAAAACATTAAAAATTATATATCCTATTTATATGCAAAGTCTCTCTGCGGCGCGCTGGGTCCCATCGCGGTCCCGCGACGTCGTTAAAGGCTCTCTCGAAGGAGCGACGTGCATCGACGCTTGGCGTGCATGCCTCGGTCATATTAATATACAGGTAGGTACGTTGTAACGCACAGACACGCGGCAAAGTTCAAGAGGAGGCCGATGTAATTCGTTTCTCTCTTTCTTTTTTTTCGCCCATTCAAATTTTTTTTTTTCAATCAACTCAACCTGCGAATTGCGGGTCGTGAAAATCAACAGGTACAACGCGGGAGAATTTCTTTGGATGGAGCTTTCGTTTATATATAGACGCGAATCGACATTCTCTCGTGATTATTCATCGCGCTTTGTAATCTTGTCTATGCCTTTATTGTATATTGCCAACGGCTCCGAGCATTTCTTGGCGTATTTGCACAGAAATTGTTTGCGCACGCATGACGCAGATCAAATCTTGTCTTGGACGCGGCGGCGGCGGCGTCGCTGAAAACAACAATTGGATCGACAATTTGTCAATGGGGTACGTCATCGCGTTGCAATTGAAAGCAGTTCTAAAAATGTACAAGTGAAATTATTTAATAAATTAGAAAATGTTAAGGAGTGTCGAGTCTTTCCGAGTTTTCTGATTTTATAAACAAAATATAAAAACCAGCAAAATACCGATTATTGTTTTTATAAAATCGATGAAAAAAATTGAAAAATCGTATCCGTTCTCCGGAGGTTTCAAGCTCTTTTCGTGTGACTCATCTGACGCGATTGCATAATTTATCAAGAGAACAAAAGCTGCTCGTCAAAAAAACGATAACTTGACCTTCCCGCTCTCGACTATCATTTTATCGCATTAAAAGAATCTGCATATGAAAAAAAAATCATGTTTCTCTCCGCGCGCAGCTCTCACGATACGCCACAAGTGTTACAACTCTTTTTCCTAAATTCATTTCTCGGAAACTAACTTTTATCACACTTGTACATTATGGCATTATAAACTATATATATTCTTTTTTTCTATGTCTGTCTTGGAGCGGTACACACGATACACGTCGCGGACAACGCTATTATACCCTGGGTAAACACGGGGGCACGCGTGCTCGTTAAGACGATCGATCAACCGACCGAACCGAAGCTGTTGAAATGGAACGTGTTATCTTCGGGATTATCGGCCTCGTGTGTTTTTCGCACGAAGTGCTCGCGCGCACGCACGCGCGGAGACAAGTTCTAAAACTTACAAACCTCAAACGTATATTTTCGAAAAAATAAAAAGTGAAACGCGCGCATACTCGAATTACAACGACCGTAATTCCAGTAGCTATCGATTATATAGCTATTTAACGAGAACTCATTATACCCATTGACTTCGCGGAGTCGCAAGAAGATCATCGATTTTAATGATTTCGATCTCTCCGTTGAAACAGCGACTTTCATTGACACCTCGCTACTAAATTCATATCAAACCCATATCACCCGAGAGTCCCGCGTACACGCCGATTCGAATTAGCCTCTTCATTCCGGTAAATATAAATATAATATAGTATGCAGGCACGCGAGAGATGCCTCAATTTGATAACGGACTCTCTTTCCGAGTACAGCAGGAAAAAGCCCAGTGAAAATTTTTACATCTTGTCATCTTTTGCTTCTTCCTTTTTTTTTTCCATTTTTTGTACCGATCGATAAGCGATCTCCAACTCGCCGCGGCTCTTTTCATTCGTGCGACTGGTACACATGTTGAAGTAAGCGATTCGTTTTCCCGCGCGTTATAATACGCCAAAGTCACACACACACACACACAAGTGCACGCACGAGCGGACAAGTCGTTGACAAAAAAGAGAGAGAGAAAGAGATGTCGTTTCCGAGAACACGAGGCCAGTGTGTGAAAAGCCGCCGTACGTACATGTGTGTATTATTCACACATTCGAGCTCGAAAGTACTCGTGTCTCTTCGCTATCTGATCGAATTTACTTTGACCGATCAGCAGGGCCAGCGGCACGCGACGTGTGAACAAATTTCAATGCAGCTTCCATTCATCTCGTAATCTCGCGTGTTAACACTCGGGTCCTGAATGATTCGCAACGAGAGGACTTTCCATCGATTCGAATTATTTTTTTTCTACGTTTTTTATCACTGTGAGAGAAAAACCTGTGTTTACAGAAATTCGCTTCTCACACTGGGCCGCGTTATACTCTATATACACTAGCTCCTAATCGTTATTAACATGTTATACACACACACAGACAGGCTGATATGCATATATTCGGAGCGGGTATTTCAATTATGAAAGGATACATGATTATATTGAAACGATACATTTTAATGAAAACATTACCACCACGCCCTCGATTATGAAAAAAAGAGAGAGACAGACGGATCGAGAACATGCGCGTATAAAAAATTTAATAATAAAAAAAAAACCAGAGCACAAGATGAATTATGACAAGCTAAGGTTAACTCGATGCCGAGAGATAACGAAACGCGAATTACGCAAAAATAATTATCAACATAGAAATTCGAAACTTTTTCTCCTTGCCCCGCAATGCTAATCGAATCTGTTAATGAGTGAATGTCGTCGTTCCGATTTTTTTTGTTTTGTTGTTGTGTGTGCGTGTATGCTGAGTATGTGTCGTTACCAATAACGACAGCGGCAGACATTACACTTTATAATTCATGCAAATTTTCGCAATCGCATGAAATTGTGCTTCTTTTTTTCTTTTCTCAAAAGAATATGTCGCTACAGTAAGTAAGGCTTTTACTCTATTTGATTTCTAATTGGCGTGTCGCGTTCAATTTTGCACGTGGCTCGAATTCTCCAATTAATTAAGTCGAATTGATTATCGTGTAACTTTTCGGTAAATTATACCGAATAACATCGAGCTCTCGCGAGCAGCAGCACCAGCAGCGGCGGCGGCAAGTGTAATGCATCATTATACACGCAGCCCAAGCAAGAGAGTGGAGCGTATATCATCGTAGCTGTCAAGCAGCCGATAAATATCGATAAAGCACCGGCAGTGAGAGATATGAAAATGACGAAAAAAAGAAAAAAAGGAAAAATAGATGTGTATATATCTACTATCGCGCGGCGGCGGCGCAGCTCGAGGGCAAAAATTCATATTATAAAGACAACGACTGCGCAGACGACTACTTTCTCAGGACACGCCTCGGATATGCATAATATCGCATACATAGCTTCAGACGCGAGAGCATTAGCATAAACGAGCGAGTAATTTTCATTATAAATTCACGCGCGCGCGCGCGCTCGGATGTTTCAATTGATCTTTCCGATCGTCAGGATTTATTGGCGCGAATTTTTGCCGTGTTTTCGGGCGGCCATGCAGAGCACGAGAATGCCATCTCTTTCTCGATGTCTCACTCGACTTGTACGATTTAAGAAACTAATAATCGACGATCGCTTAAAAATTGATTTACAATCCAGAGGTAGAGAGACGCGAGAATATGAAAAATTATTATATTAATGGGATAACACGGAGAACCGTCCAGAAATGAGAAATGAAGTGACGTTTTCACGATTTAGATAAATCGACGAGCTTTGCAAACATTGTCTCGAGTCGTTACATTCTACCGACTCGCAGTGATATATCTTAACCAGCTTATGATATAGACCACAAATGTTTTTCGGCCAATTAGCAATCGGCACACGAGCGTTGTGCAAGGGAAGTAAAGTCCGTACTCGCTAGTGTGTGTGTGTAATTTGTATCATATACATAAGCAATCGATAAACAGGACCCGTCACAATGTGATCAAGTCCGAGCTCGCGCGGTTGTATAGCAGCTCGATCCGCAGCGTGTAACCGCGTTTCGCGTTACGCAAGCTACACGCGCACATTATGTTACGACGCGAGGTCCACTATCACTTTCAGCCCGCGCCGCGAGTGCCTTATCCGATATATATATCTCTCGCTGTATGCCCCATTATGATCGATTGTGCATTTAATGCGCGGAGCTCCTTTGAGGGCTTAATTTTCGTGGATGTCAAAAACAAAACTAAAAATAGAGAGAGAGACGAAAAATTCCTAATCTCGCACACATCTTATTTTTAAGGATGTGATATATATGCACGGTATCCCAGTGTTTCTGCATCCTGGGCTGTATCGTACGCGCATGATTTATTTTACAATGTTGGTGTTTATGTATAAACCTGCCAAGAGCGAAATGTCCGCAAGAATAACAAGGTGTTAAATAATCGCCTTACATTTATAATTCTGGATTAGCTTGTCGATATATTTTATCAGAGAAAAAAAAATTAAAATAATAATAATTCGAGTTCGTTCAATATGAGTTATTTCGTAATCGTTATTAATAAAGATATTTGGCCGTTCGATACGTCAAAACTTTTCAGATTAAATAATAAAATACCTCTTTTCCATACAATTGAAACCGTATAGCCTTGGCATAGCTGCTGCGTAGTGCTCTTTCGTTATTTTCTGATTTTGTGCATCTCCAGAGAATGGAGTGCCATCGAGGTCGATTATTTCGACGAATGCGAGACGCGCTAATTATTAGCGTCTATTTGGATAATGGGCGTGAAACTAGATAATTATGAATGCATACGTGACATTAGCATTATTTTTTTGAATCATTATTACGACACGTACTTAAAAAAAAACGATTTTTTATAAAAAAAAATTCTAGAAAGAAAGCGAGATTCGCTCGATAAAAGATTAGAAACAGTTATAGAGAGCGTTATCAGCACGTATACGGGGGGTCTAAACACGCGCTCGCTCACGAATGACAAGTTGCGAAACACATGTACACTCTTGACCTATCCTTTGATTTTCAATGATAAATTCCTCATATTGGCTCGTTTTTTGTATTTTTCTGCCTTAACTACACGCACATATCTCGTTACTACGTGCATCAATGGAAAAACACGTATAATATTCGCATATCCTCTCACGATGTCGGTGTCGCGATTCAGTATGTGTATATTGCGCGGGTGAAGCTCCATGTGTACACGTATACTTAACGCTTCAACTATATACTCGCGGCCGAGGCCGTAAATATTTTGACTCTCGTTTGGACAAAAGACTGCACCGTATGTGTAAAGTCCTTCTTAATACACATGTACCGAGTGTACGTACATAGGCGCGCGCGAGTACACGAAGTACCGAGAATAAGTTTTATCGCGTTTCAGGGAAAATATTTACGGGTCAGGTAGTGTTATATCATTTTTTTCTCTCGTTCTTCTCATTTTTTTTTTGTTTCGTGTACCACTTCGAACCCGCAGCCTGAATAAAGACCTTTAGTAATTTTCCTGTGCAACTTGTGCGCGTTACATTCTACGCAGGTGCGAGTATTTATCACCGTGTATGGAGTGCAGCGATTGAATTGATAATGCAGTTAAAGAAAAATCGGAGTCAAAACATAATAATCGACGTTATAGTAAACAAAACATTATATTCGTTTCGTAACGTAACATAGCTCGATGTTGATTGTTTTTCCTATTTTCCAAAGTGTCGATCGTTACATGAGCCAAGAAATAAAAATCGAACGGACGAAACTAAGAGTAAACAATCGAGCCTCTCGTTGCAGCTATATATATGTAAGTTGCTGGCACGAGGATAGTCCGTATAATAAAGAGGAAAAGAAAATTCAGACCCGTGTGCCCCGAGGGCGGCGTATATTAATTTTCATTACAGGATTTATATACGGCACAGCGCCGCTTTCCAACGCGAAGCGTTTCAACGTCCTATTACATATTATACGGTAAGAGCGCGGGAGTTTATACTGTACAGTCGGGCTCTCGTCGGCATGAATACAGTTAGACGAGAGCTTCGTACATGTGCGCGTACGCGCGCAAGTCGACTCTGCTTCGCGTATTTAAACCACACGCATACACACACGCACACACAAACACTTCTCCGGCGCAACGTTTAAAACGCAGAAGTACGTGTGCGCGGCATTACGCGCCTTTGCTTGTAAATATTATGCCCGCGTTTCTGTCGCGTTGCGCGAGAAACGATACCGATCCCTCGTCGTCGACCCCCCTCCTCCTCCCGCAGAGTAATTCGAGATATTTACGCGATCGTCTATGTAAGCATTAATACGATGGAAAAAAAAGGAAAAAAAAAAATAATAATAATAATAAAGAACCGCGCGCGTCTAGTATTTTATCCGAGCCGATATTTTTTCATTTATTTTCATCCGGTTACGTAAAAAAATTCGCTTCGTTGGCGGATCGAGGCGCATTATAATATAATAATACGTCGTACTTGCGCGCAAACTCGGCATTTACAGATTATTGTTTTTAGGCTGCGTCGAACGAAATAAAAGCTCCGATCAAGATCGAAGCTAAAATCCACGGAAAACGAGGGTGAGAAAATATAAAAGAAGCTCGCGACGAGGTAAATCGGAGCACGAACAAAAGCTCGCGTCGATCGTCGTCATCTTTATCATCGTCATCAGCGACGACGATCCTGCGCGCGTCTCGCTTTTGTTTTATATCCATTATTAGTATTCATGATGAAACAACGAGAACAAAAGCTCGCGACGCGAGTAAAAATTTCGTACTTGCCTCCAAACGCACGGAAAACACTGACATGCAGCAGCGCGAGTCGAGTGAGAGAGAGAGAGAGAGAGAGATCACGTGACCCGTGTGTTGCGCATGTGGCGAACTGCTGCTGTGTATCCTCTATATCTATAGATATTGATATTGGCTCGCGAAGGCTTCGTCGTCGTCGTCTTAGCGATAGCACCACCACCAATACATAATCAGCTGCTCGTGTTATTGTTAACTCACTATGATGTACGACTCCTGTTTTGCAGCTCGGATTTAATGCCATAAAATAACACAAGCACAAACTGTATATTTAATACAGGCAAACTCGTTTCGCGTATATATAGCACGCACACAGAGTGGCGTTTCGCGACTCCGAGAGCCAGTCGCGCGTTTGAGGTTATTCCAACGTTTTTACCATCGGCGCTTCGTACTACTATGCTATACGTCTATTATAATATTTTTACCTTGCTTCAGGCCTTGCCCAACGTGTAGAGATTCGCACGTATCCACGTCGTCTACGTGTGTCTCTTTGGCTCGACGACGATCGGATCTCGAACTCTTGTTTTTTTCTTTTTGTTTTGCTCCTTCTCGTTCTGTTCTGCTGCTGCTGCACTGATCTCTCGCGCACTTACACGCTCTTTTAGAAAAAACGTACTATACTACGACACACACACACACACACACACACAGCGCAGCAGTCTCTGCTCTCTGTGTTGTGGCACTGAATTTTGTTTACTACATTACACACGTAGCAGTCACCCACGCATACACGCACACGGACGATGCACAACAAAAACACAGCAGCACATTCACAAAAGTTTTTCAATCTTATACCCGAGAGTTGTTGCCGAGTGTCAAATAGAAGAGAATGACTTTCGCGAACGTACAGAGAGAGAGAGACGGAGTCGAAAAAATACACGGACACGCGTTTGCGTGTAAAGCCGAAGACGGTCAAAGACTTTGCTTATGTGTGTATGTACGTATGTTTGTATGTATGCATGTAACGTACTGTTGTGTGCCGCGTTGGTGGTGTTGCTACTCCGCTCTCGCTCTCTCTCGTGCGCGAGCTATAATATCGAAATGTGCCAACAACGAACAGATATAAACACACACACAGACACACTCGCACGCACACACACGGAGTTATACTCTTAAATCGTATCTTCTACATAGACGAAGAAAATATATACATAAACACAACGTGCGCATGTATACATACATACTGTTTTTCTCAACACTTGTACACACAAACGCACACAGTAGTTGAAGCAGCAGCAGCAGCTGCACGAGCAGAAGAAGCGTAGTTGTGTATATAGTATACGCAACAGCGGAGGGGAATTCTCGCGCAGACGAGAACTCCAAGGCTCATGCGCGAACTGACTCTCTGCCTGTGTGGTGGTTCTGTCGGTGTGCGTGCATATAACGTGTACATGTATGCAAGAGACTAACCTGACGCTACGTGTGTATGTGTGTGTCTGTGTGCATGCAGTGCAGCCAGAGAAGGGGTAGTATAGAAGTATAAGCTGCATGCTCGTGTGCGTGTTAAAGAGAGTATTTTACACGACGAGAAGGTGACTCTGCTGCTGCTATACGAGCAATATAAGAGGCCGTTACGCGTAGGAGAAGGGGATGCACAACGAAGATATCGCGAATACATATATATGATATCGCTGCAGGTAAGTCAGAGCGGCCGATATATATAGTGCACTCCGTATGCATATGACGAGTGCGAGACTATAGAGCCGCCTTCGTTCGAACGCGTATGTCTATCTTTTTCTCTCTCTCTCTCTCTCTCTCTCCGACCGTTAAAGCTCTTCAGGCGCGCGCGAGCGCGCTCGACTTTGAAAATCGGATTCTTCGAGGTATCGAGCGATTGGGGGATTGCGAGAGCGAGTGCTACCGTGTACTCTCTTCGATGCTACTGTTGTTTTCGTTATCGAATGAAGATTCAAGATGTCATGATTTCGGATGCACGAAGTAAAGAAAACAGTAACGAAACTTTCGATTGTTTTGGAATGCATGTCGAAAGCACCTGCGCATCGTACAAACGGTCGTTCTATAAGAGCACGAAGATGATCAGTTCTGGAAGATGTGCTCCGGTGCAGTTCGTGGTAGTGGGGGAGTGCGTCAATGACGACGACGACAAGAAGCAAAGAATATAGATACTTAGGTATAGAAGCTCAGTTCTATAGAGTAAAGTGAAGACAATTTCGGGATACCGACTTGTAGTACTGTACCCGGAAGATGGATGGCGCTACAAGCGGTCCCCCGAAAATAAATAAAAAATTTTTTTCATCCCAGCGCCGGGATTTGAACCCCGAGCGTCGGCGTGTCAAGCGAGCAGGCTAGCTACTCGACCGAGCGACCACGTTACCACTGACAACTCAAATTGCTTATTTGAATTGTGCCCATAGATAAAAATTAATATAATGTTATTGTTTATCGATTCATATACATTATTATATATCGTGAAAAAAAAATATATTATATATTATAATAA
>CACVKI010139202.1:0-28037 GCA_902732785.1 Trichogramma evanescens
TGAAATGTTGTTTATCAACACTTTTTTATCAACTTTTTAATAGGATTAAAATTTCTAAATTCATATTTAGGTATGTACTTTCAATTAAAAATGATAAATGTACAAAATTCATGGTGCAACATTTATTATTTTATACATTTATCGAATTTCCCATGTTATTTCGTCAAAATTGCCCTAATACGCTAGTACAGAATTTCGCCGCTACGCGGCGTGACGGTATCGTTCAGTCCTCAATATTATATTATTATTATATATTATAAAAGCTTGCATCACCAAGAGGATAAATTAAATGTGCGAAACGTAAATATAATCCTTGTCCACCTACGATTAAACCTCTCATCAAATGCTCGAACTAAGAATTTGATCGAAATAGGTGAAGCCAGGCTCTAGCTTACGTCACTATGTTACAGCTTGTCCAGAAAACAAGCTATCTCTCGCTCCCCTTCCCTTTCTGTATCGCAGAAAACCCTACTAATTTTTCCTTCTCGAGTAGGCCTAAGTGCATGAAAATACTCCGCATGCTCAGTATATTCAGGAGCTGGGCATAATAGCTGTGCCGACGAACGAGTGAGCTCTGGTGCGCATTATTAACTAGTTAAAGTCCAACCGCATGTTTATGCTGTATAAGAAGTTTGTAAGGCTACTACTACTGCAGTTCTATGGAAACTGTGTAACGCCTCATAGTGCAGAATGACAGCACGTGCTCGCTTTGTGCTTTATATATACACCTATATGAATGCGTAATATCGTGGTAGCGCGCACAAATATACACGCACACACACGTACACACGGCTCACAAGTCCTTAAGGGTATTTAGTGGTTGATTATTAAACCGTGTGTCTTGGCGCTTTGTTGTCGAGGTTATCTAAGCACTTCTCCCACCTTTCAAGATCTGGCAAAACGCTGTTTTTATAAGACTGTAGCTGCTTGGTATCTTTGCTGCACACGTACATGGCGTCCAAAACGAGAGCTATTAATGTTTATGATATCATGTAAATAATAAAATCTAGATATAGGAAATTCATGTGGCTTACGTAACCCGTTTGCTCTAGAGTTAGCTCGGGGAGTGAGAAATTATTGTAATTTTTCAAGCCGTCATTAGAAGAAATTTTGTATTTTCTTTTACTTTTCAAGTTTTCTAACCAACTTTTATTGGGTATTTAGTTAACATCAGCTTATGAAATGATGCTTTCTGCACGAATTTTTCAAAAATTTTTCATTGCAAAAAGGATGATAATTTGAAGTTAAAAAAATGGAAATTTATAGTAATTATTAAAAAGCAGTTTTAACAAGCAGTAGTTTGATTTAACCCCATTTGTAATGTGCCAATGTATTGGATCTTTTAACGTATTGCGACATAACTATATTTTATTTCCTATTTACTGACTGGAAAAATCTGTCCTGTAGTGTAAAAATAGTCTTAGGCTAGTAAGAAGCAAACGTATTGTTATAGATTTTCGGAACTTAACTTTTTGTAGTTGCGACGTTGGCAAAACAATCGATAAATTTTAAAAATAACTTTTATTATACACGTGGCAGTCAATGAGTTCAATGCATTAATAATTTTTAGTTTGGAGTCAACGATTATGTCAATCTATCTATGAATTATAGTCGAAGATCTCAAAATTAAATGACCAATTTTCATTTTGACAATTCCGTTATAAATTTTTGATAATTATATTTCATTTGTTTCCAATTGTATTGTAGTAATTATTCGTCTTGTGTTAAACCATGGTCAATTCATCGTTTACTCATAGCGAGTTGTTGAATAAAAACTTGTTTGTATAAATAGGACTAAAAATTATCTTTTCGATTATTGATTGCCTTTTATATTCGTTCTATGGTCAACCGTTTGCCTTTTTTCATAAACTACTGAAAAGTGTGAGAAATCAACTGTCACCTGTAGTTTCGTTTTGTTCATAACTTCTTTTTACAGTTTACAGGTTTCAATAACCAAGGATCAACAATCAAATGAACAAAATAATAACGAAACGATGAATACATATGCACCTGCCGATTGGATTGATACTTCTTTGTTCACAATATCCATCTTCACACCAGTAACAGCAACAAATTGCTCTTTTTCTTTCTGTCTTATATGTACCGTAGAACAATTTTCATTTGGAGTTTCACTCAGGCGTGTATCACAACATTCAATTAACCTGTATATATCCACGAGGCTGGGCTCAATCAATCCTCGACTGCATTTGAGCCAAGTGCGACCGAAAGCTATAAAGATCGTATAATTCAGAATCTCTAAGGCTGTATACATAACGCAATCGCCAGCCACGAGTGAAAGAGAGAGAGAGAGAGAGAGAGAGAGAGAGAGAGAGAGAGAGAGACAATATCGAATATAATCGGACGTGATTCGCTGCAGTGTGCGGTACAGTCCACGCAGATGTGTTCCAGGAAGTCCTGGGTTCGCTCACGCACACGTGTTTACAGCTGCACGATTCTATGGAAAATATCTGCTACGACGCGAACACACATAGCCGATTTTACTTTCGCACTTGATTTTTGCACCTCTCGCCGGCAGTCGAGAGCTCCTCGGACAATCATCTAATTACGCGCTTGGCAATGATCTCTTGCGCAACGGTCCGAGCGCTCGCTCCTGCGGTTTTATACACATACATGCGCAGCACGTAAGTATACGTACATATTCACGTGCTCGAGGCAAAGGTGTTGTTGCCAAGCGCGCTATACGCCTATTATGTACAAGTTTTATGCATTATGCGTGTGCTCGAGGCTTATTTTTGATATGTAACAATAACTGCGGTCGTGGCTACGTGGCGAAATAAATGATTGCTTTTCAGCGATATTTAAAGTGCACAGGTCGTGCGTTATGACGAAGCTCGATCTATTAAAAATGTGTCGAGAGTTCGATATCAATTTGCAGTTAGAAATTCACCGCGACGACAAACATCCACTGCATCTGGGCGTGTATATTATACATATTTTCGAGAAAGCGAAATCGTCCATGCGAGAGAGAGCAAAACAATAAGATATTACTGGCAGCAGCATATCGGTTCTATATAAATATCACAAAGCTGAAAGAAATAAGTATTATATACGTATACTTTCCTTTTTTGATTTTGTATCTGAATTAGAATTAGGATGTGTAGCTCGACGCCAGCTGGCACTGCATACATTGGAGAATGCGTGCAATTTTCGTGTATGTATACTAGTAGGCTATGGTTTTCCTCTATATTAGATTAACTTTCGTGATACATACGTACACATGTATGTAATATAGGCAGAGCCTAAGGCCGCGGCACACGTATACGACTGTACGAGCGTATCTAGAGGAATTATTCGACACGCGCGCGTGCCACACCGACGCGGAAGCGTACACGGATAGCAGCCCTTTCGCCCGATCGAACCATGATCGAAAGGTGAGAGCAGCTATTATGGATTTAGCGCTCTTGCTAGTGTAAAATGAAGGAAAACTCGGCCTATGTATGATTTGCTTTGGAGAAATTTCGAGTATTAGCCTAGAGATTATTGACTAGCAGGTGCTTATTTTCTGTGCGTTGAGTCGCAGTGCAGTGATTGACGCCAATGATTCCGATATGATAACACTTTGTACTCGTCAAATGCCACGAATTTCGAGGTAGAGTTATTCGACACGCGATGGAAAAAGTGAGTGCTCCACGCGAGGATTTGCACTTCGCCCCACTTCTCGTAGATCGCAATTCAATGAATCGACTCGGTCGCTTGTGATTCACCCGTGAATTATCTCGAAGAATAAACAATTGTCTCTCGATAGACTAGCAATGCATCAACTCTCGGTACGTATATGTAAAAATGCATTTTTCCAGCCTTAATCTTGACCGTAAGTCTCGCTAGTGCGCACAAGGCGTATTATCGATATAGAAAGCGCGTAGGCAGCGCATCGATTCAACGCTCTAAGCGCATGTACACGCGAGCGCTTATATAGATAAGCAAACGATATCGAGGCCAAGGTTACCATGTGCTATATATACAGACTGCAGCCTACCTTGCTATATCTATATAGCTGGCTGCTTTACAAGCGCAGCAATAGCGAGAGAACAATGAAAATTTATGCAAATCGCTCTATGCGCTGCAGTAGCGTGACGGAGAGGGCGTGTGCGAGCACGTGTAATCAATGTATAAATACATTGCCGCCGCTGCGGCTATTGCCATAATACACGTAATAGCACCATATATGCCTATGGACTCGCTACAAAAAAGTAGAAGTAAAAAAACTGTTGCAGCTGCACTTGGCGCATATTCGATTGTTCCAAGTTGGATCAGGTTGTAAAAGATGGATCTTCCTCTCGCGTACGAGCGTGTGTACATTACATTTGATGCATTATCGACGCGCGAAGCTGCCATCGGGTGTTAAGTTTCCGCTTCTCACGAGACCTTCACGCTTTATGGTGTGGATGATGAATCTTATTTCAAACCTCGATCGGATTCGTTCTAGTATGCAGAAAAGAACACGCGTTGCTGTACGTGCTTGAATATCTTTTGTGCGATTGTTTTATAACTACTGTACTTGCTTAAATGTACGTTTATTGATGGATTATTATTTTTCTGCTATACGCATGCACTTTGTTTGAGCTACTTATTACAATCTGCAATTATGAATGCAACAAATTTCGCTCGACTGTTAAAAGACGTAGATCAAAATGAAAACATATTTTAAATTATTTTTTGCGAGAAACTTTTAATCGACATTTTAGATGTCACGTAATTTTATATAAAATAAATTACGCAACGTAAATTACTTTAGTACACATGATAATTTAGAAAATTAAAAGTTGCAGCTTCGACGTTATTTATCACGTATCTCGTTAAACCCACACCTTTGAATAATCGACAAATCACTTGTTTGAAAACCTACCTTACTATTCGCGTGGACTCTATCCAATAGGTCTTTAGATAGCATAAGTATTTTATGACGAAAAAAAAAATCTTGTGCACAATTCGTTTTATAAATATTGACAATTAACTGTTATCACGATGTTTTAATAAATACAGAAAAGGAATTTTACAATGACTATATACGTGTTATGCCATTTTTTTACTACAAAAAATTTTTTTAAGCATCATTTTCAAAGCCTTATAAAGATAATTGAAATAGTAAACATTATACATCAATATTGTTAGGTATAAAATATAATTAGTGCACTTACACGTATCTACATGGGTATTGTGTGCATCAAAATTAT
Source organism: Trichogramma evanescens (assembly GCA_902732785.1). Classification (NCBI taxonomy): domain Eukaryota; kingdom Metazoa; phylum Arthropoda; class Insecta; order Hymenoptera; family Trichogrammatidae; genus Trichogramma; species Trichogramma evanescens. The sequence continues at coordinate 5,196 of CACVKI010139202.1, forward strand.
TCCATAATTAAGCTTTTCAAAACCATGAGCGATGTTCCAAAATAAGATAGTATCTAAGTATGAATAAAGTTAAACGCTCGTTTTCAGTACAGTACAGTAAATCGCTAGTTTATAAAAGCATCGGATTTGCGTAGAAAAATCAGTCATCCGAAGAAGACCCTAGAGGCTCGGTACCGATATCATTTGCGCTGCGATTTTACATAAGATAATCGTTTATTGTCGGTTAGACGCATTATAAAAAGCTCCGAGTGCTCATAATAGTCGCGTGCGCGCGTAGGAAGTATTTTCTTATTTCCGTCGCGCTTGGCACGTATACGTACGAGGCGCAAGGTGAAATTATATGCAGATCAGGACTCGCGTGAGCCGCGCCACGCCGCTCTGGCTTTGCGTAATTCATGCCATAGGCCGGCTGAGCTTCAACCGTTGAATAACGCTGCGTGCCCGAGCGCTAATTACTGGATTTGCCCACGTGCTGGGGCTGCGCGATACGACGATGCCTCGCCGTTGCTCGGCCTCCCATGCCGTTATAATCGATCAGTCGTTGATTAGAAGCGGCTCGCTGCCGTTAGGGAATCCATCTATCCGAGTACAAAGTCCAATCGCGAGAAGACTCCGCAAAAGCAACGAACAAAAATCTATATAATTATAGGTATTTTGTCAAGTGATTATTAGCACAGGCAAGAGACGTTCGGTAATTATTGCTGCGGCAAGCGAGTGATGAATTTACCCAGCAGTGGACAAGAGTTCGTCGTAGTTTTCCATTTTTTCGTATGCGCCATATACAGATATTATCTGTTCGATTTATAGCGCTAACGACTTTTCAAAGGACATGAGCATACTTGAACTTCGGGTTAACTAGCTTTAACCTCAGTAGCAAGCAGCAGAGAGCCATTACTCGCGTTACGCTACAACGAGCGACTGATTTTCTTAACTGGTCTATTTGAAAACGCCATTGGTTTTCGTAATAGCGTCATTGGTACACCGCGCGTCTAGTCGCGATCACCTACATAGCTGTTCGCTGGCTATAGGTATATTCAAATACCACAAGATTTTTATTATGTGGCCCTCATTATTGGCCATTCGCGTGATAAATTCATTTCTTTTTTGCCACGAGCGAAATATTATAAAGTCGTTGCGTTGTTCTCGCGCACTCGCTCTCGGCGCGATAATCAATATTGCAAAAGCGTGATTTATTACCATAGATTTGGATTGTAGATGAAATTTTATTATGCAAGGAATATACATATGTGTATGTAAATACATCGAGAAGGTATATGAGCTTACTCGATGAAAAGGAGATTATGACGATCGCGGAGGTGCGATATGCCCAAGTCGATGCGATGCTTATCTTCTAATTATTCGAGCCAGTGCATTTTAAAACTTTGCAATTTTGTGTGCATCGTACGCCGCTGAACATTATGATTATATGTCTCCGGCTTTGTCTAGCAATTGCAACATTTTTTATAAGCTTAAACTATTAACCACGTGCGTACAACCGAAATTGACCTGTACAATTAAATGTCTGTGCGTATGCAATGCAAACGTCCATTTGGCCTTTGGTGAAATCGTATCCTCGATTAAATTACAATTGAAATTTTGATATTTTCAAGATCGATTATGGGCAAATTATACTACCCAACGAAGGCTAGTCTTTAGTAATGACAATGTAATTATCGGTTCATGATTATAGTACTTGATGTTTTCTTGTAAAAACTGCCTTAAAACCATTATTCTGTGAAGTTACATCATTAATGATATGGATAAAATATTTTTCAGTCGGATAAAAATTACATACGAATGTTCTTCAATTCTCTTTTTTACTATCGGGGATATTCATAATGAATACGGTTGAGTAATTACACCATGTTGCACAGAATATCAATGACTTTTCATTTGTTTACAAATGTTAATTCGTATGACGAACTCTCATGATTTTCGGTGCGTGTTAACAACGCAAAAAACACTACTGCTGTTTGTTCTGGTACACGTATAATATTCACTCTACACTCTGGTTTGCATCGGTACAGGTATACATAATGACGAAAAAAAGAAGAGTGGCCGGTGAATTGGGTAGCGAGCAGTGCACGAGCTGTGTATGAGAAAGTCGTATATATTCATGACGACGGCTCTGTCGTTGCTCACACTCGCTAAATAAATCCAAAACAACCGAGTGCGCTGCAGCCTCAAAAGCATCACGAGGTAGCGGAAAAAAGTTGTGAATCCAAAAAGTGCTTCTAGACGTTTGTCTTGGCAACATAATTGAGCTGCAACAAAGTTATATTCAAATTAGAATTAATGCCTTGTTTATATTCACTGTTTCGTTACCAAAACTTAGTGCGGTTACATTTAAGCATATCAAGTATTTTCCGAATTTAATTTTACTTTATTGGAACTTTTATTATACTCATTATTCAATGTACGAAATCTTTCATTTTATTTTTGGATGTGGTTTTTGATTCATGTTCATAGAATAAGAAATACTATTGCTGAGAATATTTTTCATTTGAATTGTTAATATAAATTGGAAACTTTTTATGCGAAATATTTTATGAGATCGAACATTTAATTGAAGTTATCCACTGCTCTAACTCTGGGCGAAGAAAAAGTCCTAAAATAAATTTAGTACTTTTGCAGCTGCTGTTGAGTTATATATAAGTAGAGGTGTGCAGTGCAAGATGGGGCAAAAACGCTGAGCGAGATAACGGCCGAATAATCTCAAAGATATATAACTTCTATATACAATATAGAATCATGAGTTGGGGACTTTCGTTCAACTTTTACGCTCGATTTTCCGTGACCAGTCTTTGCTTTTTTTTACCCGTTTTCTTTCCAATATTCGCACAGCCTTATTTGACGCGCTCTTTTCTCTTGTTCTTTGTGTCTTGGCCGATTTCAGCGCACCACTATCGCTAAGGGAAAATAGAACTACGCGTATAAAAGAGATCTTAACCCTGCGAAATATCAGGAACACGGCACACAGAGCTGCAGAGGCAAACTAACGCATATGCGACAAGCGAGGGCATTGCCTTTCTTGTCTGGGTAACTGTTTCGGGAATCCTCTTGGAAGGCACACATATCCATAGTCAAGGCTTGCAACTACGAAAATCGCGTTTCACTCGGTTTTCGCTTCCCCCGTGATGTGTGCCTAAATATACAGAGCCTCCCTTGTTCAGCACAAATACCTACCTACACAAAGCTTGTAGCGGCAGGCGAGAAAGAGAGAAAAGACGATTTGCAGCAAACGAGAGTTTATCCGAGAGTTTTGTCTCTCCCAATTGCTCCATGTGTCTTCTGTATATTTGCTCGTCCATATATACAGTGGCAAAATAGCGAATCATCGAACGCTGAGTGCATTACGTAATAAGGCTCTTGGAGGATCCAGCAGTGTTCGTCTGCGTAGAGTAAGCGAAAATACTTGCTGCGACTCGGAGAGCAGAAAAAAAGAATGGCTCTATGCGCCCGACAGACTCCTATATAGTTCGTTGACTGGAATTCGCGCGAAAATTTTGAGCCAACTTTTGAAGCGGGTGCAGCGAGTAGAAAAAAGCGAGCCGGTGAGAGAGGGAGAAGAAAGTTTTCCGAAGTAGATGAAACAAACAAGAGTATTATGTAGAGTAGAGTCGAGTGTGCTGCTGTATAATGAAATTCCAGGGACGTTTCGCACGTCCTATCCAGCGGCTTGTATATCCAGCGAGGATAGCAGGAAAAGAGCGAGAGCGATGTGTGCGATCTACAGCATATTTCGTAGAAATTTACCGTGACGAGGAAAATTCGTATGCTAAGTGAGGCTGCCGAGCAGGTGCGCAAACTTTCCTCCCCGCACGAGCTCGATGTATCGGCAACGATTGTTTTCTATAATTTACTTTGCTCCTTCTATTTGGAAGAGTATTTCCTTCATCCGATACATCAGCATATACAACACCGTAAAACCATTTGGCTCGTGCACTCGTTTGTCCTTCCGATTCATGTAATATTGATCAGTCTAGATCGCGTCTCACGTATCATAAGTTTTTCCTCACGTGAAAGACAAAAGTAATAATCGTATTCTTGGAGCGCCAAGTACGCATCATAGGTGATGACGTTATCTCTCTAATGCGGGCGTATTCTTAAGGGGAGCTCGGAGCCCGCGGAATATTAATAAAAGCCCGACGCTCGTATCGTGAATCTTTTTCTTTTCGGCGATATCGCAATAAAAATCAATTGCCCTTATGGTAATTTCATCGAGTGCAGCGAATCCACACAATCTTTTCGAGTGATAAGTTTTACCTACATGTGTGTCTATGGGCAGAGGCCGAAGGGCCGAAAAATTACGAGGCTCGAGCCTATTTATGTACTTTGGGCGTGGAGCAGCAGCCAATGTCTACGGCAAGCGCATATAAGACTCTGCACACGAGCCATTGACTTTGTACGCTATATATATTCACGCGAATGTTGTGATCGAAAGTGTTTGTACTGACTGTACCGGTTTCTTGCACACCCGAGGTCCGTTTCTTTGCGCTCTCTCTCTCTCTCTCTCTCTCTCTCTCTCTCTTTTTCTCTCTCCACACTGCATACACGCATTCGCATGCGTATGCATGTGCACAAACCAAGGTGCCTCGCTCACTGCCGATCAAAAACAGGTCCTGAACACGTTGCGCAGGTACTTTCTTAGCTTAATACTATACAAGTCGCGTCCGACTTTTTTTCCTCTGCTCTTTTTTTTGAAAACGATACTTTACTAATTCGAATCCAATGATTTTACGACGCCAGCCACAGCATCTTGTTATGATGGCCGATCCAACCCGTTATAAGGTTATGGGTTTTCAGTAGCTAATTGCTTTGTTTACTCTTTATCAAAACAGACCATAGTGCTCTTTTTTATCAACATGCTGTCACGTTTGTTACTGCGTTTAATATATATTTTTTTATAATAATTATGCACAGTAAAAATCATTTAATCTTTCAAATCGCATAGACACATTTCAATGTTAAGAGACAAAATGTTTTAGGTTGATTCAATAATTTTCAATGATCCAAGTCTCGGGCGAATTTTCTTCGATATTTAGGTCATGAATCGCAAAGTACGAGATTGAAATCGGCTTAGTTACGTTTTAATGTAATTTAGTCCTGCAGTGTTTACATTTGCCAATAAAGTAGACAAGCTCTTTGAATAATTTGATATTAATCGTGTTTGTGCATATGGATATAATATATATACATATATATATAAATAATAAACATGCGCACTTATAAGAATTTCCATATAGCAAGATATAAGCGCATGGAGCTTGGAAAATTACGTCAACGCGGCTCTGTACACATATATAGTTAATCATAGAGCTAATACCCGGAGCGAGATCGAACGCGGGCAAGGGACTTTCCGTAAACAGAAGTTATATTTAATGGAATCGCTCGAGACGTACCGCATGTACATATAAAAATATGTTGTTTTATGCAAGTGTAGTTTCGATCACACATTGATCCGTGTCTATGTAACTATCGTACAGTAATTACGACCAATCGGGTCAAGGATCGGGTTGATATATTTCTGTAATATACGTGGTTTTCTTTATGGAAAGGAAGGATAATGTTAGGATAAAAAGTTGTTTAATAATAATCATCGTGATATGCTTAAAGTTGGTCATACGTGAATAAAAATATCAATCATTTTGAGCAAATGAAATGTTAGACAATTAAGTAAATAACTTATTGAATATTTCAATAAATAGTTAATCATCTCGGCCAACTCCGAATTTTAACAATTATTTTTCGTGAGCTACAAAAATACTTTTTGCATTATATAGCAGGTATTTTCAAATTGTAACAAAGTGGTCGATTTATCAAACAAAAAGTTCTCAAGATTGATTACAGTTAAAAGAAAAAAAAATATCCTGATAAGTAAGAATCCTCGAATTTCCAAATATCGAAATTGCTAACAAGTCCTTTGCTGTAATCAATTTTCTAATCGTCTTTTGGAAGTTACATCAAATTGGTTAACATTTAAATAATAAAGCTCAATCATAATCAACAGGGACCCAAAATTGAAAACTAGTCCTATTTTGCATTTAAACAAAAGTGTTAATATTTCATCATGCAGCTATCTCACGTCCAAGTCCTGTTATCGGTCTGAAGGATTGAAAAAATAGCTCTTGAGATGGCTCACCTCGTATCGGCATCTATATATACGCATATACATATTATATACGCACTCGTACGACGATGGAAAACAACTCAGAGTACGCGTGCGAGTATATACACGCAACGCAATAAAACAACGGCAGCAACAACAGCAGCAGCAGCAGCAGCAGGCACTTTATTACACAAGTCCTTTTATATTATAGCTACTCGTGCAGCTCGGCGGGGTCGCGATCACTACCGTTGCTGTTTCTGCTGTTGCTGCAGCGTATAAGCACGCGTGCATCATAACACATAATGTTGTGGTTGAAAATTATGCTTTGGACTGTACCGGACTCTCTGAGTGTATACATATTCTGCGCGAGTTGAGACAAGTCCTCTGTGTATCTTTTTTTTCCCCTCCCACCCTCTGTCTCTTTCTTGCTCCTCTCGGCACCTCTTGTTGCTCTCTGCAATATGCTACCAAGAAGGAGAGAAATAATCACTCGCGCGCACCGAGAGAGAGAGAGAGAGAGAGAGAGGAAAAAAGAGAAAAGAGACAGAGAGGTGGAAGGCTCAGCTCGCGGGCTTGCTTATATTATACACGTATACATGTATATACGAGTGCATTGCGTATATGCTTTTGCTAAAACGTGTGCTGCATTATGCTGCACGGCAGTGCTTTGCTCCGGACCCTACATATAGATATACGCATACGTATACAGCACGTGCGCGGCGTGCTATATATCTCTTCGTTGCTATATGTAAACATGGACGATCTTTCGAACGGCTGTTATTCGCCTGGTCTGTACGAGGGCAAGTATGAATTATCGAATATGTGGAGCGGATGACGCTGATGAGGGGGAGGGCAGCTTATATACGTTTCACGTAGTCAGAAAATTTTACGCCGCGCCTCGTTGACGAGATCCGAGCACGCAAAGATGCACTTTGGTATTATCACGGGCCCTGTTAATGTTTCTGCTGCTGCTTCTGTTTCTGGCGTTAAACCTGAATTGCTTCTTCATCTCTATTTCTCGAAACGTTTTTGTGGCAGTAGGTTATACTGCTGCTAGTACAAGCCAGACTTTTAATTGCCAAAAAATGGCGAGTGGGTGGAAAAAAAATCGAGAGAAAGTTTACGGTCCGTACGCTCGTTCGAGCGAGCAAAGATTCGGTTTCTTGGACGTCGATCCAAGTCGAGATCATTGGCAAACATAAACATGAAATTGAAATCTACCGCGGTCTTTTGTTGATTTTCTTGCACCAAACACGATCCAAATCGGTCAGAATATACAGACGATTCAGTCTTTATAGAAAAACAGTCAATGGCCTAGTAAAATGATTTCATCTTTTTCTGATGCGTAGCGAGCCAAGAGTTCAGACTAATTGTGAATGAATTTATTGAATCGTGCATTCGTACGCAGAGCAAATATAAGATGAAGATCTTCTTGGATACATGAACGACTTAATTCAATAAAATTGCATAGATAATTAATTTTAAATGTACATTATTTACGTTTAATATAGACGTTGTTAAGTCAAATTGAAAAAATCCTGTATAACTCAATATAAGCCTCAATATTTATCGATTTATCGTTCAAAAAATACGACCGATGATGATATAACCAATTTAATTTATTTCATGAAATGGTAATTGATACACATTATTTTATTAATGAAACTGCACGGAAGTAGAAACTTTGCTTACAAATTTTTTTCCAATTTATCGAGTAAATCACTTATTGATTCGGAAGTTGTTAACTTTTGAAATATTTCTTTAGAATGATCAGCTTTAAAAATTGATAATATATAGAAAATTATTGCAGTCGAGGTCAAGTCACAATCTTAGTTCATAATACCGTCACAGTGACAAGCGATGCCAACAATCAGCAATGTCTATACACTTTTATTTGAAGTTATTTGAATATTTACGACGAGCAGTTAATTTTCAACGCAATTTATGATTATTGCCAGTTATATTTACATTTTTTATCGATAGCTCTATTAAAAATGCTCTCCTTAGACAAGCGCGTAGTCGTCGCGTTATGCTCTCTGAGTCATTACAAACATTAACACAATGTTAATTCGCATATTGCGATATCATTTGCGAAGAGAGAGAGAGAGAGAGAGAGAGAGAGAGAGAGAACTGTAGACTACTCAACGTTTTAAACTCCGAGAGCTGCAGCACAGTTCAATGTATGTATAAACACGAGCGTGTTTGTAAACATTAGAGCGCTATATATATATTGAACGATCGACGCTGTACGAGACGTAATGAAGTTTTTCTATATCGCCTGAAGCAATAATCCTGCACAATGATGCAGTTACTGGCATTACGTGTGCACATATTATATTAGATAGGTAAACGCGCGACAAGAGCGACTGCGACGAAGCAACGAAAAGACAAGCCGCAAAAGTCATTATGGATTTCTTTTTTTTCTGCACTTGGCATAATTGAATTTTCCAATCAAGGTTGCAAGTATGAGGCTGAACAGTAAGGTACGGTCTATATTGCACGTATGCACACATTGTAATAGTTTTTTCTTTTTCTCATCTTTCCTCCCCGTGCGTCAGTATAAGAATCCATCACGACTCGAGCATATGAATTATATTATAGAAAAATGATACGACGTTGCCCGAGCAGTCAGCGGTGACGAAACACCTTGATGCAACGAGCTGCGCGTATTACTGCACCGCTTCGGGTGTGACACTGCGCTGTATATCTTTTGCGTAGGAGACGAGCAGCGCAGAGACCGATTCCGATATACACGTTATATCAAAGATTGAGCGGAAAAAGGACGCCGTATCGCATATACATATCGTACAACAGTTTTTATAGCTCTCTCTTTCTCTCCTGACCGAAGGATAAACGATAATTAACATAAACATCGCAGCTCGCGTAATGTTTTTTTTTCGATACAGCCAGCTAATGCGTCGTCGTATCACACACATACACTAATGCAACTCGTTACTTTTTCCGGTGTGTGCATACGTGTATTTATGCGTCCGTTTCTATATACTGCGCAAAAGTTTTTTCACCTCGTCAGGCATAGACTGTTCGACGACGACGACGAGGCAGCGGCTCGTTCGATGCTTGCGTGTATAGAATTAAAATAAAATCATCACGAGCATCTGACGCAATGTACTTTACACACTTCAATGGCAAAAGCGCGTGTCTCTGCGTCGTTGGCTCGCTCGAGTGTGCGTACGTGTGTTTCTGCGTGTGTATGCGTTCGTGTGTTTGTGTTTATTATGACGGTGCAACGATCTCTCCGTCTCTCGCTTCGGTAACCGATCGCTTTAACTTTTTTCTCTTTTTATCTTCGTGTCCGTATATATATACACTGTTTATACTTTTTCGCTCGCGATGCTTTTTTTATTCCTTCATCTCATATATATCTACACATGAGATACTTGAGCTACATATTAAGCACATGATGTACACACGTACACACTCGCACACTTGCATCACTTTGATCTTATCTACGTAGCGACTGTTAATATTGTTATTATTATCATTAGCTAGGATCCTAGTCATGATCGGCATTATCATATTCTTCAAGTTTATCACAATCATGATGTTACGTGAAAAATGCCTATAAACTCGTCGCATGATCCTTCGACGAGGCAATTATATTGCGACTTGCTCAGCGTCAAGTGTTTCTTTTATAATTAAAAAAATTACTTTTCTCGTCAGTTGCGAAAGCGACAAATATGTTTTGCTACAGCGCACAGAAATTACTCGTTGCTGAGTAAATGCGCTAACTATTTAAGGTTCACGATGAACTTCTGTATCGGCCTTTTTTTTTTTTTTTAATTTTCGAGCTTTTCTAGAAACGTGCCAATTTTTTACTATGAAAAATCACAGAAACATACGTGTACTACCACGTAAAAGTGAGAAAAAGCTAAATGAAAAAGATAATCGGCTTTTGAAAATGGAACGACTTGCCACTTGCAGCGCAGTGTTTTGCTCGGAAGCACGTATTTAAGTCTAAAAATAGTGGTGGCTTCCCGATCATATCGGTGTATGCAACATACATATTCGTAAAAGCTCGTGGTAACTTTTATAAAAGTTTCAGTTAGTATACAGCTCGCGCAACTATGTATGCAGCTCAATTCGCACGCCGTCTGTCCGAAAACCACGGCGGTGCAATATAATCAACTTCGTGCTTTTGTTCATACTTTTTCACCGTGAATAATACTGTTAATTTTTTCATAATCTAACTGCAACATAACTTTTACTTGTTTTTTGCCAGGCGCACAAAGTATTCAGGTACTGATCAGCGTGGTAACTTCAAACTGTTTTAATACCTGTCTTCGATTCAGCCGCTTCGTAATAACGATACGAACACATATATTACTAATAGAAGCGAAACATTGTATTTCAGAGTCCGTATATATTATGGGTTTGGCTATTCAGGGGAAAATTTGTACTAAAAACTCAAAAATATTTAGGATTTCGTGTACGAATTTCCCCCTGAATGTTGCAATAAGTAGATAATAAGAGATTCAATACCACAATGGATCAAAAACATCTCAGTCTCGATCTTTGTTTTTTCAGAAATTTCTAATCAAGATCAAATCGCGATACTGGGTTACAGTTAATGTATAAAAAAACATTAGTCCGCGCACACTTGTATAAATTTTTCATATGTGGTATAGCAAAGGGTAGAGTGAGGGGTTTAACATATACACATATTTATGCGGGCATTCAATCATTTTCATTATTTATTACCTCAACTGTAATGACTCGTAGAAACTCAGCATCTCTCTCTCTCTCTCTCTAAACAAAGGATTGTACACTTGTGTATTGCGTTATATTATGATTTGACTCGGCGACCCGCTACATGACTCTAAAGATTTGCACTCGTGTATAGTACACATACTATACAAACATATATACGCACACGTTATAAAAACACGTGACGGTGTTGATTGTGCTCGCCGCCGTTGCCACCACTGTGCTGTCTACTCTCGAGAGCTACTGCAGTACGTAGAGCCAAAGAAAGAGATGATTTTTATTCGTGATGTATTGCGATTGTAATCGTTTTGACTAACCCTAAACTAGATTTATATGTATATGTCGTACTGAGCTGCTTAGGCTCGTATGCATAAAAAGCCATGTACGCCGGCCACGCGTTGAGAAATTTTACACGGTTCATTGATATTTTTGACATTGCACGCTTGTTATTGTTAAATCGGACGAATACTTGATGTTATCATAAATTTATCTAACATGAACATGATTTTGTAAAAAGCGTAATTTTTAAATTGCGTCTGACCATTGTCAGTGGCAAACAACGCCAGCGATTTGAGGGCAAAGATTTGCTTTAACGAGTATTTAAATGATTCGTTTGAAGAATGTCTCCAAACTGTTACGGCATATTATAGACACCATTATGTACAGTCAGCAGCAGTTATTAACCAGCGTAATATGGTCTTGGCAATGTTAAGCAGTTCTCTCTAGAGAGAAAAAGAGCCGAGAAAAACGTGTTGTGCGCGGAGAGCGACAGAGACTGGTGCATAAAGCCCGATATAAACGTTTCTCGGTACGGCGCGAAAAGACAAAAGACGAGAGAAGAAAAAAATACAGAAAATCTTGTTATTCGACTTGTAATGTACTCTCTCGTTTGTGCGCACATATACGTACCTGAGATTTTCACACTTGAGGTAGAAAATAAGCCGAAGCCAATATTATTGCTCTATACATATACACACTCATACAAGTGCACATAAAAATATAAATAAGGACATATATGCGCTTAGAGTCATGCTAGGGAGTGAACATTTTTTCAAGGCTAACATCGGCATTGTCATCGTTTAACCCCGTACATTAACAAGTTTGCCATACTATATCCGTATGTTTTCTTGAAAAATGATGAGCTCTTCTGCACAGATACCTTTCAAGCCTTTTGATTAGATGAAAAAGTACTTTAATAACATTATTAAAATTGGTATTAACAAATGGCAAATTGGACGATTTAGTATATTATTAGTTTACTGGCGATAAAAAATATATTTTTTAAATTGTTTTAAAATCGATCTATTTGATGCAAAAACGCAGGAATACTATTTCCTACAAGCTCTTGTTCTATTTTACGTTTTTTAGATGCTTTAGCTTCACTGTACACTTCATTCATCTAGCCGTGAAGCCGAACTTCAGCATGACTTCAACGTCGCGTATTTTTTCAAAGTCACGGCAAGTGTCGGGAAGTTTTTCATGAAAATTTATTGAAGCAGACACGTTCAAAACTGATCTAACATAGGAAGTCACAGGATTGCGGAGGAGCCCGGGCTGTTGGAAGCTAAGATTCAATTTTTACTGATATTGCGGTGAAATTTTGCTCGGCACTTACTTTGCGCCTAAAATCTGTTGTTTTATTTAGTTTATGAAGTTCGTGGCAAACATTCATGAATAAAACAGTACTGAAGTACGCAGGTAGCGATAGCAATTTTTCATCTTTCAAACTTTCGTTGTGGAAAATATTCGTATGCGCGTTGATTTTAATATTCTTACGGGGTTCATATAGACCTCGTGCTGCGAAACATATTGAAATTACACGCTCGAGCATGCGCACGAAAGGTATAAAAGATCAAGTGCAAACATACAATGCAAAACTTCAGTCCTCGTATGTTCGCTGGGCTCGAATTATCGTAATGACGCGCGAGGCTCAAAACAAACTCGAGCTTACACGATATATAGGATGTACGAGCTGCAAAAGATAATCACGCCATGGGTCGAAAATGTTTGTTTTACACTTTTGTAGGGCTCTTTTGTTTCGCTTTCACCGACGACCGTGGCTTATCTTCAATTTTCACTTTAACGCAAGTGCGCAACTTTCTGCTAAGTGTACTTACCAATTGCGACTTCAAAGGCTAATATCTGTATTACGAGCGTCGGACAAAATCATTGCGAGGCTAGCTGCTGCTTGCAGACTCGCAATTATCCATAATCAGCCGAGTATGCATTGTACTGTTGGTAATCCGACGATATGCATTATTAAACGCGAGCGAGCGAGGCAACAAACGCATCGTTAAGATATATAGATGCTATACGAGCGCTGGATAAATGTTCATCGTAGGAGCCAGGCTACATGCCACTCGGACGAATGCATAATATTGCAGCTAATGTGACTGCGACTCATGCGACTTCTATAAATAGTTCAAGCGCTGATTTTTTATTTCTGTTGATCGGGTTTGGCGATGTTGCGCCCCTTCACAGGGTGCTAGCTGTTTCACAGTCCGATGTTCAGAAGTGGAGAATCCTCAAAAAATGCTTCAGCAGTTACCACGACGATCAGGCATGGTCATACGGATCGGCTGACAAAGACTCGTATATATTTCTCAATTACTTTTAGCTTCTATAAAACTACATTTTAAATAATTGTAGACACGCTCGAAAAGTACAGTAACACAATGTCGTCGTAAAATGAGCCGCAGTCGTTAGCGGCGTCATTGGGTACTTGCGCGATAATACGATCGCGCGCGGCTGTGTCGAACCGTCCAGTCCAAAGGTGTAAAAAGTCACCACCCTTGTAACGTTCTGAGAGCAGCTCGAGAAAATGCCATTTTGGCCAACACAATTGTCCACAGTTGATGGCCTCGCGCGCTATTATGGCTCTCCAGTTTATTTGTCGATAATTACCACGGCTCGTTTCGTATGGCATCGGCTGCCCATTTTTCCCCGTGTAACGATTTCATTTATATATATCTATACAATTCTGCTGGCTATATTACTGGTGGCCAGACACGTATTTTTCTGTGATGCATACAAGTCTTAACCTACATTTTGCCCAAGTAGAAATTACCGAGTTTCGCGAGAATGATTTTAACGCCTTTTTGCGCGCGGCTATACCGGTCGCCGCCAAGTCTTGCTTTGTTTAGCTGATAGTATTATGCACCGATCATTTCATTACACATAGCCAGTAGCAGCAAAATATGTTACGTATAGCATCTCGAACAAGCATATATATTCAATGCCCGTGACCACGAGGCAGAGAAGAAATTTGATATGTGTACAAGACTGCTAATCTGACTGCGCATAAATATTTCAAAACTAACCGAGTTCTAACAATGAAATGTACAAGTAAGGTATATTTTATTTACTGCTTTTGTGATATTTTCCTATTTTTAATGCAAAATGAGCATTTATTTAATTGAAAAATTCTTGTTTCAATAGCTTATCAAACATTATTGTTTTATTGAACAGATGTACAAAATAAACATACAAAAATACTCTTTAACAATTTTGAAATTCGATTTTCGTACGTGAAACTCCAGAGACTCATGTATTTGATTGTGAGCAAATAGTAGCGACCGTTATTTTTGAACAAGGTGTTTGGCTCAAGGTACAAGATATACACTCCAAACGCATGTAATTACCTATCACTTGTAACGCGGTGCACTTTACCGTTGGCCTGGTCCAGCAGAAGTAGTAGACACTCCGTACGGAAAACGAAAGCGAGTGGAAGACGCTGATGCTTAGACGCGGGATTTTATTTTCTAGAACACTTGATGCAGCCTACCTATGGTTTTGCTCTGTGTAAAATTGTGTTCGGTCTTTTCTTGATTTTTATGCTGCTACTGCTGTTATTCCGATACACGCTTTCGGGCTGCTCGAGCGTATAGGTAAAGAACAAAACAGGGGAGTTGCGGTTGGAAATACTGCAGTAGTTTCGATTGACTTACTCGAACTTTGCACGTTGACTGATTCCACAAGAGCAAGCTGATGCCGTATGTAAAATACCATTAGGCTAAATTGTTGAAATTTGTCGTTACATCTATTTGTTGATTTGCATCTACGCTGAAAAATACGATACACAGATCGCATTGTGCAGACTAATTTCTGTACCTGAAAACTGCACGAAAGGAAAGTCTAAAGTGTGAGCCAAGATATATATTACTGCATAGGGGAACACACGTGTAAACTAGCAAAAGCAGTAACAGCTCGAGGTATAATATACGCGCTACAGCAGCCACGGCAGAAGTTGTGCCAAGTTGCGAGCAAGCGAAAGACGAACGACCGCGAGGCAAAGGAAAAAGGAAGAATATATTGCGCATCAGGAGGACGAGAAAAAAAGTTTTTATTGAAAGAAGAAGTAGCAGCGGTGTAGAAGCTGCAGTGCTCTTCACCAATAGGATGTATATACCTGTATATAGAGGTAAACGATCGAGAGAGAAAGAGAAAGAGAGAAAACGAGAGAGGGGATGCTAAAAAGAAAGAAAGATCGACACAAGGTGGTTAGACTGGTTTTGCCACGACGTATTACATCCACACATATACATGTATAGGCTCGAGCGTGCGCACCTATACAAGTGCTTGTGCGCAAGCTTGTGTACATTAATACTACTTTGCTTCTTCTCTGCTACTTGCGATACAAGCGAACGCAAGGGGAGAGGCTTATCGAGACTCCTTTCCTCTTATTCTTTGTCCTAAAGTTCCACTTCTTTGCTTGTCCAGGTAGTTCGTCCTACACTATTTTAGCAGCGTACACTTCTCTAACTCTCTGCAGTGGGTGTTGGGTTTTTTATTATCTTTCTTTTCACAAGTTTTTTTGACAGGATCGATCGGATGATGAAAAATATCAAAAGATATTCAAGAGAAAGTATTAATTTATCTTATTAGAAAAATCATTACATATTTCTCTTATCACGTAAAATTTATTTTTTCTGTGCATTTTTTAAAATCAATTTTATTAGATTTAATATTATTTATAAAAAAAATTGGCAAATAGCCAATAAAAAAAAAAATAACCAAGAATAAATAAAACCAAATAATAAACGTTGAAGCCTGCAAGCATCTTCAGCATTTACGAGTTGAATGAAAATATACTTAGCAATATTTCATTGAAAAATAAAGTTAAAAGTGAGAAATATTTTTATACCCCACCATAATTTTACATAGGCTATTTTTATAACAGGATACAATTATTTAAGTTAAATTGTTTTCGTAAAAACCATTTTTCATTCAAATATCAATAATTGGGGGCATCAATTTGTTTAAAAAAATTTTTTTTCTAATTAAAAACACCAAAACTTACTTTACCTCCGAACCTATCATGCCCCACACTCTCCTTCTTTGAAAGTATGCATTTTTAGCTGTACAAAGTATCATTTTTAGCTATACGAGTTGATGTGATTTGGCCCATGTATACATCGCATCAAGTGGGCTGCATGATTTTTAGCGCGAATTTTTTAATAGATAGGCTGAAACATTATTGTTGGCCTTTCTGTCACACAATGAGTTTATTATTATTATTTTTTTTCAGTTAAGGCTGAAAAAAATTCTGTACTGTGCGTCTGTCTAATGGACTGTCGCACTCGAATCATCGTAAATAATGCAGACGTGAAAACAGTCCATGTGCTTTTATCCTCTGAACATTTATTGCAAATATGGTTACCTGCGGGAAACGGAAAAAAACAAACGTATCCACAACCCTTTGAGAATTGAAATTTTTACGCAAAAAACGTAGCGTAGATTTGTTTTACATACAAATGCTATAATTTGTTTCCCCTTGCAGCACCCCTCCTACCCCCTCGGTCGAGACCAATACATACATAATGTAGCAACGTTGACGCAAGAGCATTTAGCAGTGCCGTGAAAAATCGCTCCTTCAACAGTGACTTGTATAATACTATGCACAGAACCAACAGCAGCAGTAGCAACGGTAACCGCAGCTCTCGTTAATTTTCAAATGCGAGAACTAGTTGAGTTTGTCGCACTCTCGACACTTAGGATTAATGACTCATCTCTCCGTCTCTGTCTGTCTATTTTTCTCTCTCAACCAAAATTGAGGTTCTCCCCGTATATACTTTTCATAGAGCATGTACGTTTTGTCATATGTATCTGCGCAAAAAATCTAGATACACATAACGAGAAGGGACGGTTTAATAAATATTTATTGCTTCGCCGTGCCAACGAGTATATAAGCATTTTCATTCGAAAACAACCATGCGTATAAAGGCACGTGGGCTAAGTACTTATTGTTAGATACTCTTGCAGTTATTAATATACATAAACAGATTTAGACACACTCTCTTCGAGTCTATGCGTGTTAAGTGACTTTTTCAGGTGCTACGAATACTTACTGTACTTGAGAGTTTGAGCGTTCGTAAAACAAATGACTTGTGTCACTTGAAACGGACAGAAAAAATTGGTCTTTTACGTGTACGTCATCTCGATTGCGCTAGCTCAAGCGAAGGTACTAAGGGAATCGACGGCCAGCCAAACGAATGGATACCTTTCCCGAAATTATGCTTGATCCCATCTGCATCACAAAAGCACGTATCTCCTGCCTCGAGTCATAGTATCGAAGGGAATGTTCGGTGTAATAAATATGTATGGTACTATTTTAGAGTTTATGGATGCAATACACATTGCATATAGCTCGCAAAAGATTTACCATCATGCGACCTACTTTCATCTGTAAAAAGTTTAGACGACTGATGGTTCAGGTAGGCGTTCGACACGAAAAAATAGACGAGTTTGACTATTATATGAAATGCTATCCCAAGACTATTCAAAGAGAACTTGGATTTCGAATAATAGCATTACAGTAATTTTAAAAGATTTCACGAAAATCAATGATATTGTAAACCGTTGAACTTAATTTTACTAAGGCTGTTAAAAAAGTTACTTATATAGTTACTATTCTTGATTTGTTTGTATTAATATTAAAAATTAGTATCCAAGTGCTCAATGTATTGTCATTCGTATACTGTACATTTTTTGCATTTTGTCTGTTTACTGATTGTATTTTTTTTTATTGCCATTCGGACTATGGAGTCCTTAGCATTAATAAAAACGTTCAAATCAAAAATTCTCATATGTAAATCATTCGGTCCTACAAAGATGTCTTCTTCTGTAATCACAAGACAATGACTTTGATGATACAATGGATTTTTCGCTACTGTTTTCAAGGTTAGTTAATAATTGTTATCGTGAAGTTTCATTACTCGGCAAGCGTCAGACCTTGAATATTTCTTCATTAATGATGATATAATTTTTTCGATGAAATTAGAAATGTTTATAGTTGCATTTCCACTTAAAGCTATCTGTGCAAATAAAAAAAATTAAGGAGGTTCACTCGATCTTTCTCCTCTTTCTCTGCAATAGTCTCCGATGTAAATGCGAGTGACTAGTAACCTATGGTCTTTGATTCTATACCCGTGTCTGTATATGCGCAGAAGAGAAGGTTAAAGCAGAAAAAATGAGATTTGAAGCTCGGCAAGAGAGAACTCGACTGTGTGTGCGCTCAGGACTGACAGCGACGACGCTGCAGTACAGATTAAATCAGCCTCTCTCTCTCTCTCTCTCTCTCTCTCTCTCTCTCTTTATTTTCTACACCACCTTCTATCGCATTATTTCTCTCTCTCTCTCTTTTTTTGTACTCCTTCTTCTGCAGCAGTCATCTTTTTCGCTCCCTCTTTTCTTTCATGAAACCCGATCCGAACACAGGATAATTATCGTATATACTGGCAATGCTGATGCTTCTGCTGCTGCTGCTGCTGCTGCTGCTGCTGCTGTTGGTTGCAGCACTTTCAGAGATGCTTCTGCTGCTGCGCCCAAAGTCGCATCTTGCGATTACCCGCGGAGATAAGATTCGAGTCTTTACACCTTTACTTTTATACGTATATATATATATATATATACATACATACATAAATTACCTGACTTCGTCCACTAGCAGCATGGAGCTGTCATTTTTTTTATTTTTTCGGTTATCTCTGTTTCATTTTTAATATCCTCTCTGTTTTATTTTTATCAAAGTCATCGTTTCGCCTTTTATTATATTTGCCTGTCTGTTGGCGTTGTATAATATTCACTCGTGCGACATCGTCAACTTTGCTGCTCTCTACTTTCCAAATAGAAATGAAGCTTGTCTACGGGAGATGCTCCTCTCATTTCTTTATTTCTTCTTATCCAGATAAAAAAGCCTTTCTGTACCAAACAACGACAGCAATTCGGTCGTTAATCAGTCCGGGACTCGAAGTAATTTTCTTCGGTAGTTGTCTCATTTTCCTCGTTCGGGGTGGGCAATGCGCGCAGAGACGATGCAGAAGCTCGCGGAATTGGCTTGGAGGGATCATGCCTAGCTCAGAGTACTGCCCCGACTTCCGAGAAGATTCTGCAGTAAATCAGAGCAAAAAGTCAATAAAGCGAGAAAAAACATTTACTTCTTGTGTTATTATATGCTGCCGGACTTTAACGCTACTGTACACAGTAGCTCGCACGCGTATAAACTTTGTCTGCGTGTATGCGTACGCACAGTGTACACGGTAGCAGTTGAAATGATTTTTTGTACACTCTTGGCGGAGGGAGGGAGAGAGAAAAAGGTTTGAGAACCGATTTTCTGCGAGACGAAAGAAAGGTTCACTGCTGCACGAGCAGGATAACGTACTAGTTATTGACGTATGGATGAAGAAAAAAAAAGCTACGTGCTTTGTGGTTGCGATGTAATTTTTTTTCAACGATGACTATTGTAAACATATAAGTCAGTTTGAAATTGCAGGTTTTGAATTTTATGTTTATCTTTTTTCCTTCGCTTGGAGCCACAATTATGTATTTATCATTGATTATATATACTTGCTCACAGTCTTGATCTTCGATGTAATAATTGTGATAATTTTTTCCATCGGTCGTTTTTGAAAATACACGTGTTGAAAGGATTTCTTATTGGGAGCATCATTTTTGTGCAAATGCATCTCAAAGATTTCACACTTGAATAAAGCTATCATCACTCTGGACACGAAGTCCACATTAGACTACGGTTATTTTTTAAACCAGGATAAGGATCTCCGGTTACATGCAGGGATACATGTTAGTTCAACAGGTCGGTCATTAACCCCTCGAAGGGTCAGGAAATCGATTTTATTTTTAAAATTACATTATATCTTATAATAATGCACACACAATCCATGATTTTACAATTGTATAATTGAAATATAAATTTCATTAAATCAATTTCTATTAATCATCGTTTCTACTTGACTAAATGCTTATAAACTTAAAAACATGTAATACAATGGCTTTTTGATGCTTATTTACGTGTACATAGATTACTAAGAATCACGGCCATTAAGGCATAAACGTTTCCATAAAAGTAAATTATATCAAGTCCGATGATTCTAGAAAAATCCTCTGCTCCATTCTCGCAGGATACTTCATCGTTTCCAATCGATGATTGGTATCATACTTGCATATGTATAAGCCAGTCACCAGAACGAGATTTCTTTCTCTTCTCAGCCCCTTCAACGTACCTGAAACTTGTTTTTTTACTTATGTTCACTTTTTTTATTCATGATCCACACGCGTACAACCCTCCCCTCCATATTCCTCCCAGTCATATTTTCACCATTAGACTAGTATATTATAAGTTTGAACGTAAAAAAAAACTGAATAAAACTGATATTCCTTTTCTTATGGTCGATTTTCTTCTCATGTCAATCCTTTTTGTATTCTCTGTTTCTTTGCCATACAGTCGTTGCCCTATAGAGCTCGCGATCGAGACGTCATTATGAAAATGATACTGTATGCACGTATGTCTGAGTGCAGAACACGTAGTGCGAGAAACCGCAGACTATGATAATTACGCTTTATAAAACGCTTCGATCCTTCGACATTGCCATACGCACGTACGAACGTCTAGATATCATAGCAGATCTATTTGCTTATTATAATAATGTGAACTGGAGAAAAGACAATAAATAGCATTAAATCATCAAGGAATCGATAAAGATATACAATTTTTTACGGTCTTTCAAGGGGTAGTGAAAATGTAATTTTTATTTGTCCTTCCAAGGAAAGATACTACCAAGTCGTACGACGAAGTGATTCAAGTATAATGACGTAGTCCAACCTTAGCAAAAAAACTGCGCCACTACGGGCTACCGCTTTCCCCTCTTCAATACATCTTTATCCTCTCATTCGTCCCAAGCGATTGGCACGTCTACCGTAGGGAAAGAGAGAGAGGAGGGAGGAGCGACAAAACATATGTATTCTTTGATATTATTCTTAAAAATCTTCTTTGCATAATAAAAGTAGAAATTCGTTTGACTATATGTGTACGCGTGCGCGAGAGTGTCAGTGTGGTGTATGTGCATATGGTACATGGATGTATGTACGAGAGCTATTACGAGCTCAAGCCTTGGATGCTGCTGCTGATAGCATATTACATGCCTTTGAGGCGTTCGGCTGCTATTACGGTGCGTTCGTAATAATGGGGCTTCGCGGGTATTTATTCGAAAGGATCTTGATATATATCAAAAGGGATCTCTCTTTCGCTCGCGTGCAATTATATAATTTTGCATCAAGAGCAAACGCGACTTGATGATGATGAAAAGCCTTTTTTCACTCGTTCCCCTCTCCATCTCTCTCTCTCTCTCTCTCTCTCTCTCTCTCTCTCTCTCTCTTTCTCTCTCTTTCTCTCTCTTTCTTTCTTTTCAATGAGCCAAGTAAATTATTTTATTTATCGTGTGTATTATTATGTGCACATACGCGCATTGAGCGAAGCTTCCGCTTTTTCACGAATTATTCTAGACACTTGCAACATGGATGAAGAAAAAAAAACTAAATAACATGTCTTATAACTCGTAGCTCAAGGAAAAGAAATATACAATATGTATATATACGCTGATCTCTCCCTCTTGCGGATATCAAGTACGCATGCGAATGACCGAAGTCATCTCTGCCTAACGCAAACTCCAGCATCCCTCCGACTTATTTACGCGACTACTCCTTAGAGGCTTAAAGCCCGCACCGCACAATATCTAAAAAAATACGTGCTCCTCTATTTAGCATACGACAGATATAAATAAGAATCTAGCAAGCGCATTTTGCACCTAAATGTACGGAGGTGTGACGCACGCCAACTCTTTTTGAACAAAGGAATACACCCAAGCGTAACTGTGTTGCCAATGTCACGGAGACCGAAAAATTTCTAGGCAAAAAATGCGGGCTTTTTTCGCGAGAAAGAAACAGAAACAAGACGTGCCTAGAACGACTAAACGTGCTTGCCTCTCTTAGTTTTCCTACTTTTCTTCTTACGAAATATACATTCATTATGCAGCAAAAGACTCTGTTTATGTAAATGCGTTTTTGCAGTTTTGCTTCAAGTTTATTAGTGAAACCAATTGCTTATTGATGCAAGCCAACTATTGCTTTATCATTAAATTATTGATATTCAATTTTTTAAATCAGTTTTTTTCAACTTTTCAAGATATGACTAAAAAAATGAAAATTTAGTTTGGTCTTTACATTCGATAATATATCAGTTAATATCTGTGGTGGAAAGGGTGAACCGACCAACTCCATTTTTCGTGTTTTCGAGAAAAACGTGTTTAAAGTTGCGTATGAACACGTAGCTAGACGCGGATGACTAGAGCTCAGTACCCGTGATATTTTAACCTATTATGAGATATCTTTTGACCAGTGTATCTATCAAATTGATAACGTAGGTGCGGAGCCAGATTAAATGGACTTGGTCGGTTTGCCGGGAAACGGTTTGCGACCAAGTCCACTTTCGCGGCAATTGTGCTTTTTAAAATGAATGTTTCTTGTGGGTTTTGTAGTAATTACGTGTTATTATGTTTCTAACTTGAAAAAATAGCTCATAAAACGTATCAAAAGGCCAGGTTTATCAAATTAACAGATGAATGATGTGTATCTACCTAGAAAAATGTTTTAATTTTTTTTAGCCTTATTTTACTCTGGCAGCTTCCAATAACGTGAGAGTTGATATGCACAGTGTT
>CACVKI010139204.1:0-10466 GCA_902732785.1 Trichogramma evanescens
AACAATTGTATAAAGATTTAAGCAAACGTTCTAAACAATCGCGATTACCAGACTACTTTAAAAAATCCTAATTTACTCTATTTTGTACTACATTTAATTATAGCACTCCAAACAATCAGGTTTCACCTCAATTTATACTAATTACCCGTTTTCGTGTTTTCATGTTCGCGGTTTTTGTATTCGCGGTACTTTTTATATACGCATTAACCGCGAATACTGAGGAATGCTTGTATTCAATGGTAAGGGAAAATAAATTAGAAATATAAAAAATTTTGGTGAATAATACTTTTTTTTAGTTATTAAGTGGATTCAGCGGTTCAAATTCCCTAATTCTGTATGTATTTCCATCCTACTTTAGGACGAATAATAATGTTTACAATAATAGCTCCCCCACGTGGGGGAGACGTGGGGGAGCAGTGGGGAGCAATTTACAAAATGGGGAGCAATGGGGAGCAGTAGTTAAAAAGTGCCAAAATCACGTGAAAAATGAACAAAAAACCCGTAAAAATAGGGCCTTTTAAAAATTGTGGTAAATGTGGGGGAGCTATGGTAATCAGGTGTGGAGACCCTTACAACTATATAGTAATAGATATATATATATATGCACGTAATATACACGAGATAGACTGACGAGCTTCGTACAAGCCTAAATTGTAATAACCAAGATTTTACCTGCTAGTTGAAGTTTCTCGATTCAATTTTAGTTTTAATTACGACCAATTTAGGTTTGTAAACTTATATGCGTTCCCTTATGAATTATTTCTGAAATTAGGTGAAAGGCAGCCATTTTAATTTAAATTTTAACCAACATTTAAATTTTAAATTGCCCCGTAATCTTTTCAAATGTAATAAAATATTTTGTTTATTGTTCAACGTCACCTGACAAGAAGCTGAGATACAATAAAACTACTTAAACCCTGGAATCTAAATTATGTTAAAATTTTAGGTCAATTCTGTAATTCTTCAGAAGTTATTTGAATTTAGTTTGTTTTAGTCTTGTTATTTAGTTTTAATTCACTTAATTTTATTTGATTTAAAATTGTTGTATTCTTTATGCCCAAAAATACATAATTATTATGAAGGATAGATGATGTACAGGATTAAAATAGTACATTACGTAACTGAGGCGGGGGTTATCTATCTTGCAAGAGTGTCGTAAAACGGTATTATTTTGTATATAGCGCACAAAAGTGCATATATACAAAAACGCTATCAAATTTAAATTTGTCCGTGTTTACGCATTTTTTTACGTTTCTTAAAAAACGCTTTCTCATGACCCATCCACGCGTACCCAGAAAAATTCCTTGTAGTAATGGTTTATTTGCATATAAAAGTTGCATCGCAATGTCATAGTTAACACATTTGTTAGTTAAACGAATCATTTATATCCTGTTATTTGCACTCATAAGTAGGCCGCTTGCCACATATATCTCAAAATTGTTCACTTCATCAAACTATAAAAACGAAAGTTTGATTGCTCTACACCATCAGAAATGCAGGGCATTTATATGAATATATTTTTTCAAATCTCAATATGCACTAAGAGCATAAGTAACTCTAGTCAGCGTTTCACTCACTAAGTAAACCTTGCGGAAAGACTAGTGAAATTTATGCTACAATCAACAAGATAAGGGTTGTCAGTTGCCGAAAAAAATAACGTTAATGCATTATTTATGGATATTGGACAAACATGATATTTACAAATTATATATTTAACGTTTCCTGATGAATATTTCTTGCTCATAGCATTTGAATTTATTTCTGGAAAATTTATTTGCCACTTTTCAATGATTGTATTTTATGCATGCATTATCCTTCGCTGATACAAAATGTGTTCGATAATATTATAGATCGAGTCCATCTTGTAGCTGCACACGCATAATAAGGCAGTGTGGCGTCGCCTACAAGAAAGAATTACCTTAATACAAGTGAATTATTACCATTCAATTAGCATATTACAGAAAAGCGAAAAATGTTTCCTTCATTTTTTTTCTTTTTTTCATAATAGCAAAATAAAGTTGTGCGCTATGAAAAAATATGGCGCCGTCGACATGCACATACATCATCGTGTGATGCAAATGCGTTAAAAAAAACAGTTAATCACTCATTTTCGAGCTCTGCTACGCACATAAGTACTCGGATACAATGTATAATACATATTTTTACATTAGAGTGTGGAAAATGTATCCTAAAATTTGTTCTGTAAAGTGCTTACTTTCCGAGTTTAAAAATCATTAAAAATTTCAATTAAAACTTTGCAATTTTTGAACATTTTAACGAGCAAAGTAATACTTGACAAGTATGTTTTAAAGACGTCTAAATTTTTTCAAAACTTTTCTGATACATTTTTGAATTTTCAAAAAAGTAGCAGAATCTAAAATCAAAAATGACTTGAAAATTTCTGGCGTATTTTTAAATCAATTTTAAACCCGTTTTCACGTATAAAATTTTTTCGTGAGGTGCATACTTTTTTAGTTAAAAATTAAGGAAATAAAGTTATAATCATTTTAACCTGTAATAGGTTGGAGGGAACATTTTATGATTTACCTCACATTTATCTTTAATGTGTAGTAATGGAACAGTAAGGGTCGTTTATTTGATAAAGAACTAAAATCGTAAATCCAGCGTAGTGGCGACTGTCTATATGTATAACATAAGCGGCAATAATAATAATAATAGAAGAAGACCAGAGCAGGTATGTCCCTTACTACGCTGGATTTTCGTTTTCTTTTCATTGCCGAATTAATTAATTACCTAAGTTCAGATACGAATGCGCATCGTAGACAAAAATCAGCATGTCAAAGAGTACTTATAACAAGTTGGAATTGTTGTTTTAAAATGGGAGCGATGCACGCACGCACATACACGCGTGATGGATGCGTACGGCACACATCCGATCGCGTCGAGCGCTCGGATGAATTATTATCGTCGACAGGCTCCGCGGCTCTGTGTAAGATAGATAATCGGCGCGCTTGACGCAGACAATCTGCATAATTGAATTGCAACATTTGCATAAACAATTAGCAGTAGCAGGTGTTCGGGCCATGTGTATTGATTTCGAGTCAAGATTTCTATCGATTCGATCACCAAAGATGAAAAAAAATCGCTTATTCATATCGTTTCGATTCTTATGTCTTACACTGAGTAATCGGCTGCAATGAAGAAAACAATGCTGCACTTCTTGATCGTCGGTTGAGCATCCTAAATATGCTATAGCATAAGTAGTTATTTTATTTTCATCCGAGCGCTATAACTCAAAACTATAAGTTTGCGGCTGCGATCGCATGGTTAATCGCGCCTCTGCTGATCTGCCGCGGGAATTTGTGCAGACATTAAGCGGCGCCGCTAATGCAAATTTCAACATTTTTTCGTTGTGTAGCTCGCCCGTTTTGTGGACTCTTGTTTCCCGGAACGTATGTGTTGACGTTAATTGTGTATACATTAACGCAATTACAACTTTTTTTTGTTGTTTTTTTTCCTTTTTTCTTTTCATTGTCGGTCAGGCCTCAGGTGCTTCAAGTTCTGATGATTAATTTTATGAGTCGTAAATTTCTGTATAATAGATCCTAATGAAATAGCCCGAATAGTAAAATTCATGCGAATCTAATAAAGAAGATTTTTCGCAATCTCCATAGCACATCCAACTTGTTGATTGTGTACCTCGGCGACTAAAGCAGCAATTGAAAAATGTAAAAGTTAAAAAATGTGAAAAGTATATCGATCGGCATAAGTTATAATGAATTTACGTGTATTACCCCATAGGGTAACACAGATTTTAGCACTAGTCGATCAATAGACGGCCAAATGGCACGGCAAACTGAGAAATAAGACTACAAGCAAAATTGATCGGCTATTTCAATTTATATCGGGACATTCCATGCTTATTGCAGAACGATTTGGCCTTTGTTTTACGCAGAGATCGAAGACCGTGTCTCTTCTGAGAAACGATGAGAAAGCTGGTCAGATTTTTACGCTAGTGCATGTGATATGGTAAGTAAGTATTACTGGCCAGTTTTGCACGTCGTGCAAAAGCAAAATAAGAGAAACAGATTGTTTAAGAGGCTCTTTTTTATCGCCACTCGAAGCCAATTCATCATCGTCGTCAATTCGTGAAAATTCAAATGATCCGAGCAGCCGCGTCTATACCCAGACAGACGCAAGTACTCAAAGGAAAAAAGAGAAAAAAATAAAATCAATAACGTCGACGGCAATTTGTCAGAATCAGAGCTCGGATCGCGTAACGTATTAACAAGCTGGGGCGAGCGAGCAAAAACGTTTCGTATCAATCGGCTGAATTTTTCCGTCGTCGCGCTCGTGCACAGTCATTGCGGCGACACGAGCCGTTCAGGCCGCCGACGACGATGAGTAAAGAGACGCGAAGAAAAAAAGGAGCGAGGGAAAATGTACGTATATACGCAAGGCTCCAAGACGACTTTGCGGCCGTAACCCCCCCGTGCGCGGTGTCTGTTCCAAGTTGGCGCTATATGGCATAAATTTTATAACAAACGAGAGAATCGTCCAGTCGCGCGCTTCTACGTAACGTATATGTCGTGCGGGCGGCCGGCGCATATGTACCTACTTGTGCGCACGATATAAACTCGAGAAGGCGTTATCCAGTGGCGCCTATGTAACTACGCTCTTATCTCTCCTGCTTCGGAGCTATGTACGCGCCGGTATTAATAATAACGCTCAAAGCTCCGCGCTAAATGGATTTTTTGTCTCCGCACGAAACTGCCGAGAAAACTTTTTCTTCTCGCCAACGCGTCGATCGGCTCGAATGAGGGCTCGTGTACGCAGGAGTAGCGCCGCGCACCACTGCACACGTATACGCTATAGGTATACATAGGTATATCCGACGCGTCGGTATAATCGCCTCGCGTTTAATAATATAACCAGGTTTTCCAGCTGCGACACGAGCTTGCGACGCACGCCGACATTCGAGCGAGCGATCCAAGCGAGATTATTAACATACTGATATTGTAATATGCTTGCATAAGTTTATTTATCGCCACGATTTTTAAATGCTCGCGGCTTTGCTCGTCTTTAAATCGATCCCAACTAATCGGGCTTTTATCTTCGAGCGACTTATCGTCGCGATTTGAGCCTAGAAAAATGTACCTCTGCAATACGATCTGTAAGCAAAGCGAAGAGGATTTTTTCGCGTGGGAATGCCGCTAGCAAATTTTATCCTTTTACTTTCTGCATGCGCAAAAAATACTAAATTCATCCACAGGAACCTGCTTTTACTCGCGGTTCAACGTGTCACTGGCAAAAAAAATGTTTATGGGTAAAATATTTTGAATCTCATCTTATGAGCTTAGAAGTCCCCGTGCAAATTGACGTAAATCTACTTACTCGGCAGCTCCCTTTAAAATATGCTGGCTTTTTTTTCTCCTAATGGAGTATTGTCGTCACCCCTGACTTTGTTAAATTTCAACAAATCCTTAAAAATGTAGTATAGCTTAAAAGCTTTGGATGTGAGAATCATTTGGCCTTTAAATTTCATTAAAAATACAGAGCCGAAGGCATCGTTAATAAGAATTTAAAAATAAGTTATCTACATTCAACGAGAACATTTATCAAATCTGCAAGGATGAATTCTCGATAATCGATGAAAAAAGAAGACGACGCTTATGTTTATAAAACGGTGAGCGGGTATTACGAGTTACTTAATTGAAAAGAAAAAAAAGGTGAAAATGAAATAAAAAAAAGGAGAGAAAAAGAATTAATTCACCCGGTCTCGACGCACATTAACATGGATAATTGACACTGTTTAAGGCGCGCATACTCTCGTATACGTATACGCGTGCGAGGAAGGCGCATACGCGCGCGTGAGAGAATGACCGCTTGACACGAATATTAAAGAGATATAAAAGTCGGCGGACAGCAATCAGTCTCGAGCGGTGCGCTCTCCTCGCAGCGCATATATGCATATCGCACACACACACATTGGAATACTTTTTGCCCTTCGCTCGGTTGGGCACAATCTGGACCAGAGGCGGAACGAGAGGCTGTCACAAATGGATCGCCGTATGCAACCGCCTGCTGCTCTTGCTGCGAAACCAGGATAAAAGACGCATAAAGAAGAGGATGACGACGATGCTGAGGAGGTGTTTGTAGACGCTTACTTTTAACAGCCACTGCGCGTCATTATCTCGACGCGCGAACAGAGCAACAGAGCGAAAAAAAGAGGTGTGATATACACGCGCTTGAGAAACGAACACATGAGATCTTAACGATACCACAATTTTTAGATCGATCGTTGCATTCTAACATATCCTCCAAACGGATAACGATGTTACAAGGACTTGCCAAGTTCTTCGATTGAATTTCTCAGTGCAGTTATCAAATTTTCACGCCAAAAAATAAGCTGGCCCGAATATTTACGTGACTCGCCGTTATTCATTCATTTATTTTTATTATTAATAGCTCAGGCGATGATTTATGCACAAGAAAACATACAAATAAACATTTTAAACTTTCTACATTAAGGAAACGTAGATCTGCGCTTAATCAGGCTGCACACATAAAGTCGAAGCATTAGCGTATAATATAGTGGTGTAATCGGAAGCGCGGACTGCGTTATAGCTGCGCACTCCAGCCTATGTACCTCATATACAGAGCATATAAGTATAATAGCATCTCGTACAGATATACAGCCGTTTGGGCCCTTTACTTATACTTGAGTTTTTATCGCGCTCCGGCACAACACTCACATGTCACGAATGTAGGACTTTTATTTATGAAGTGCGAGAGCGTGTTCATGTGATATAGGCTTTGGCTTTGCAGGCAGCAAATAATATCGCATTACCCATATTATACGCCTGAGCGTTTAATACATCACGCGTTTGTTCAATACTCCCCTTTTTTTCTCCTCTCTCTCTCTCTCTCTCTCTCTCTCTCTCTCTCTCTCTCTCTCTCACTCGCTTCCTTTTTTTTATTAAATTATTATTCACGACGGAGAGGGCCCAATTATACTGCTTTCTTTTTTGCAAACGTATAAGCCTCCGAGTCTGTATGTATAATATACTTTTTGCGCGTAAAAAATACATCGACCGAGAAGGAGACTATAAAATTTCGATTGTGCTCGCTTTATAGCGTTTGTGTATTATCATACGTACGCGTTAGTGTACGTAAAGAGACTCAAGCTGATCTCTGTCTTTGCGCGGGGGCAGCGATACGTTGCAAGCGTCCACCAGACCATCGGACCAGTTCGAAAGAAAAAGTCATAAACGATACACCTAATTGTAGAACAAAGACAAGGCGATTGAAACGATGCTTGTCGATCGCTATAATTGTAACATGGACGAGCAATTCTCTCGTTTTACACGTAGAAATCATGGATCAATCTGTCGTAAAATACATGCAAATATTGTTCTTTTATTGCCTATATACATCACGATATTTACTGGATTGCCTCGATAAGGCGCCATGCCAAGAATATCGCATCATAGACAAACACGTGTACATGTGCGCATTAACTCCCTCCTTTACTCGCTTTCATGCCGCACATACACTTATACACTCACACACGTGCGCGTTCTCACGATGTTTTACTGCATTTCTAACTATTTTACGTAATGACTATATATATACTTTTAGCTGATATAGATGCCAAGTACATTTGTGCAAATGGACTTTTAAAGCCTATTAAATGGGATCTGTGTGTAAACATCGTGTCATGTGCAATTCTCATTGGAGACAAGAGTTTGAGCGTTCAAACAGATTTCATGCTCATACATACAGTTTATGAAGGGCTCTTATTTGCCGGTAAAAAATTTTCAACATTTTTTTTTATTGATTCACGTTCTGACGGAAAATAAAAGACTATGCTATATCGATTACGTCTGAGCGCGTGTAATTCATTGTTTATGTTTTATTACCGTCATTGAGCAAACGATTAAAACACGTTTGTTTTTTAATGCGACGACATGACTTTGATGACGCATTAATTATTGATTAGCACGTACTATTTTAATATACATCAAAAGGCGCAGTAGCGCCATGTTGTTCAAGTCTACGTAATACTTTTAGAGGTTTAATTCTTTTTCCAGATACATAGGGGAGAATGACCTATTGTGGCGCGTGTGCTATTGTGGCGCACGTCTATTTAGCATACTTAGAAATATTTGTTTGAACTGAAATTCAACAACAATATTCTATGCAGAACACTTATCTAATTTATGCAAAAAAATTGCTAAAAAATTCAATTAACAATGAACTACAATTAATGTAATTAATGATGTTGTCAAATTGTAAAACTGCGAGTCTCAAAACTTAATGATACGAAGAGTTTACTGCTCGGTAGTGGCTAATATTATGATGAAATATAAAGTATTTGTGCTCTACTTTAACATGATGCTTTATTTTATAACGATTTATCAATTATTAATTGAGTAATTAACAAATTAAGAAGTTACTGTTTTTTTCCTATTATGGCGCACGCTCGCAGCCGATTATGGCGCACGAGTAGCACATATCTATTGATGTTTACATTACCCGCGCCGCAATGACATAGCGTTTAGTCAGATTTTTGCTTGCGAAATATTTGCGCAGTGATCTTAATCGTACTTAGCTGTAGGTATTTTATAAGTACTTAAATTAATTATAATCTTAATTACTCATAGATTAATTAATGATAAAAATCCACATAAAAGCATCATGAGTGCTACTGATAAACGCAAGGTAAGATTTAAGTTTATATTATGTATAACTATCGTGTCATTGTTGTGACACGCATATTTGAGGTTAACAAAAATACAATATCTGAACATTTTTTTGCGTAGGTCAAAAATTCGAACGACAGAATGCACAGAAAAAAAGGATTATGGAATAGTCAGCAGTTAAGAGAATCAATTAGGCTTATTGAGAGTAATGAATATTCTATTAGAGCTGCGAGCAAGCGATTTGGCGTACCCGAAAGTACTCTGCGTAGACGCATGAAAGGGTCAACAGCTAGAGTAAACAGATCAGTCTCTCCATCTTTTGGGAGACTTCCCACTTTTAACAAGGAACAAGAACAATTAGTCAGGAAGAGAATTATTGAATCTTCAAATATTTATTGCGGGGTGACACCCAGAGTGTGCAGGACTATAGCTTATAACTTAGCAGAGAAGAATAATGTGCCAAATACTTTTAATTCTACTAAAAAGACTGCTGGTACCACGTGGTTGAAAAATTTTTTGAGACGGACTGGAGATTTGAGTATTCGGAAGCCTGAGCCTACAAGCATCAAAAGAATCGATGGATTTTGTAAAAGTGAAATTAAAAAATATTTTGATAATCTGAAGAGCGTAACAAACAAGCATGCTATCTCACGAGCTCGTATATTTAATATTGATGAAACAGGCATTTCAACTGTCCATCGTCCTGAGCACATTATAGCTCCCAAAGGCCAAAAGCAGGTGGGCCAAGCGACGTCTGGCGAGCGTGGTAAAACAACCACAGTAATATGCTGCATGAATGCCGCTGGATATTACCATCCTCCCATGTTCATCTTTGCAAGGCAGAGAACTTCTTCACTACTTGCAAAAGGAGCTCCCGAAGGCTCCCTTATCGAAATCAGTAAAAATGGTTGGAGCAACGAGGTTTTGTTTTTTAAATATTTAAAATCTTTGATTGCACACCTACACCCCCACTTGCAAGGACGAATGCCTGACGAAACAGAGGAACTTGAACCTGCTTTATTAATCATGGATAATCATGAGAGTCATCGGTCACTAGAGATTATAGACCTGTGCAAACTTCATAAAATACATATTGTAACTCTGCCTCCTCACACGTCTCACCGCACACAACCCCTCGACGTAACATTCTTTGGGCCATTGAAAAGTAGGTACTACGAAGAGTGTGAAAAATTTGTCCATTCATCTGATGAAGCTTTAAAAAAAATCACTCCGTTTGACATTTGTGGTAAGTTTTAAACATTATTATAAAATAGTTGCTACTTTGGAAAATTTTTTAGTAATAGTTTAAAATAATGTGAATATTTTGTTCAGAAATTTTTGGGAAAGCGTATTACTCTGTTACATCTCTTGAAAAGTGTATCAATGGATTTCGAGCTACAGGCATAAAACCTTTGAATGAACAGATATTTGAAAAAGATAAGAATCTGAAAGATGATGATCTAGAAATTCCAAGCGAACCAGACAGACAAGAAGCAGACAGTCAAGAATCAGACAGACAAGAAGCAGACAAGCAAAAAAAACCTGACTCTGAATCATACATATTACAGAATGCAGAAATTCAACCAATATTAATTGCTGAAAGCAATAAAGAATCTTCTGAATGTGATAACCAAGGAAAAAAGTGTGATATTAATTTAAATGACTTTAAACTAGCAGATCCTGTAGTTATCAGTGACGTGCAATCGTTTAAATATCAACAAGACGGTAAAGAAAATTTTAATTTCATACCATGCGATGAAGATGTAAGTTACATTGAGATAGAGGATGAGCTAATAACTT
>CACVKI010139205.1:0-67317 GCA_902732785.1 Trichogramma evanescens
ACATTTGCACAAAAAAGTAGTTTGAAAACCCATATCGATTCAGTACATAATCGTATTAATCACCCATGTCACTCATGTGGAAAAAAATTTTCACAAAGAGGGCATCTAAAAACCCATATTGATTCAGTGCATAATAATCTGAATCGTTTCAACTGTGATGTATGCGGAAAGACATTTTCACACAAAACTAATCTAAAAACTCATATTGATTCTGTACATAATCATATCAATCACGCATGTCACACGTGTGGAAAGACATTTTCACATAAGGGTAATCTAAAAAAACATATCGATACAATACATAATCGTTTTAATCACCCATGTCACTCATGTGGAAAAAAATTTTCACAAAGAGGGCATCTAAAAACCCATATTGATTCAGTGCATAATGGTCGAAACCCTTTCCACTGTGACGTATGCGGAAAGGCATTTGCACAAAAGACTAATCTGAAAACCCATATCGATTCAGTACATAATCATATCAATCCCGCATGTCACACGTGCGGAAAAGCATTTGCCCATAAGTCTGCTCTGAAATTACATATTGGTTCAGTTCATAACACCTTACATCTGTGATGTATGCAAAAAAATATTGACGCAAAAGAGTAGCCTGAAAACATTTGTTCGATGCTTAGTCATGTTACTTACACGTATAACATTTGTAGAAAGACATTTACCCAAAAGGATTATCTCAAGTTGAAAATTGATCAAGTTCATGATGACCAGTCGTCTCCGTGTTCACATCGATTCAGTGCACGATTGTATTACTTACCTATGTGACATTCGTGGAAGATTATTTTCAATTATAATGTTTGTAAAAAAACATTCTGTCATAAAAATTATCTTGAAACGACAACTCCAAAAAGAAGTATCTAGTGTACTAGAAAATATTTAAATAATCTGTTTAATTAAAATAACTATGAATGAAGAGCATACGAATTTAATATAGCTTTAATAATATAGTTTGTATAATAATTTTGTTAATTAAGTCATGGATCAATTCTATTTATTTAAATTATCTGTTAATTTAATTATAAAATGTTACACGAAATAATATAATAAAAGTTTTTTTCAAAAAAATTAACATACTTGAATTACGCTTGAATTTGTGCACGATGGATCAATCGCGTTTTTCGTCACTTCCGAAGACCTATTACAGAATTGTAAAGATAAAGAAAATGTTAAGAAATTAAATCGTCTCAAGAAAGCTATTTTTAATTTACATCGGCAACACAATTGTTTTTCAATTTTAATTCGTCACTATTTGTAAAAAATACTGCAAGAATTTCGGTCGCGACATATCGTTACATGATTTCAGAACCCGATCGTACTTGACCGTACGAACAAACGGTAAACAGAGCGTAATCACGACTGCCCGAGGAAGTCGGATCGTTGCATCTTAATTTGGCGTATAGGATTAAACAGGAAACGCCTGTGTCGTTGACGTCGTCGTCGTCGCCACTGCCGATTGCAATTCAAATTCGTATCCAACCGATTGTCCGTTCAGCGAATGAATATTACAACGCAGCGCAGCGCAGAGAGCAGCTGGAGCTTATGGAGCATCGACGAGTATAAATATCAATGAATCGCGTTCGATTAATGTGCGACTTTTCTACACATTATACCGATCGTTTGCGCCGTATCAAATAGTAAACGAGTGCGCCCAGAGATTATTATTCTAATCGGTTGCGAGAACTTATCGTCGACTGTATGGTTTCATTCAATTGCAGGGACTGTATATCGATGGCGTTATCTGTATTTGCTCTACCGATCGAACTTTACAAGCCGTGGAAAATGATTTTTAAATGAAAAATTAATTCGGAGCAGATATCGAGACAACGATTTATAGATCTGTCGAGGAGATTTATCATCCATCAACTCAGTACGATTCGCGCGTGATTGGTATATTCATCCAATAAAAAAGATATATAACAACTTGTATATCGACAAACAAAGCCACGACTGCGCTTCCACGTTTAGTTAATTATTCGCCGCTATTACAAATGATAAAACGTCACAATCGCTTCTACATAATCGCTCGCTCACACACGCCGGCTGTCAGGAAGTTTCCTCTGGTTCGATAATTTTTCTCCTCCGATAGTTTCACACGCAGACAGCTCGCAGCAGTCGAGCGTCGGCCGGTCTGCCGACTATGCATCCGATGAAATTCTATCGATTTCCATTTCTATATAATGGACACGTTGGCTCTCGCCAACACACGGATGCAAACTCACACACACGTACACACATACACAAGTAAACGCAAGCAGATTCTATGAGATAAAGGTTTATTGCTTCGTCGAAGGCGAGGCCGAGCAGCAGCGCCCGCGAGAAAGAGAGAGAGAGAGAGAGAGTATATTACGCGCGTCTGTGAAAGTTTCTCATACATGCACGTATAATATGTGTGTCGGGCGAGGTGATTTTTTTTTCTTTCCTATCTTGACTTTTCTCCGCCACGCCTTTTTTCCTAAAAGTGCATTATAGCTGGCGCGAGTCGCTCGTTGCGCCATCCGATTTTCAATTTATACGCGGTTTACGAATATTTCGCACATTTACAAAATGTATTAGAGGCTGTTCGCGCGCGGTCGAAGAGGCCGCTGAATGAGCTATACGCCCTGCCGCAATGTCCCCTTTGCATATGTAGCCTAATGAGCGTATATAAGAAGTACTACAAGAACGACGTCTAATAATAATTGCAGCTCACGCGACGACGCGAGCAACGATTTCAAGGTACACGACTAGAGGTACTCGCGTATATGCAGAGCGTAGGTACGTACTACCCGAGAGAGATACAAGAGCGATCTCGAATTTCAATTTTCGTTCTCTCCTTTGTGCTTTATACAGAAAAAGCAAGCCTAGATCTTTTTTTATCGGATTCGGCGCTGTCTACTTTCAT
Organism: Trichogramma evanescens; assembly: GCA_902732785.1. Classification (NCBI taxonomy): domain Eukaryota; kingdom Metazoa; phylum Arthropoda; class Insecta; order Hymenoptera; family Trichogrammatidae; genus Trichogramma; species Trichogramma evanescens. The sequence continues at coordinate 2,897 of CACVKI010139205.1, forward strand.
CCTGAGCCCTTATGCAGCCCGCGTGTAATATAAAAAAGCACAAAGATTTCCGTGTAACGTAATGTACGCCCACGCGCGAACTCAGCACTTTTCATCTTATTTTCGTGGACGACGACGACGATGATGCGACGAGCGAGCTCAATTTTCGAGACCGCTCCGCTGCGCCGCACACATCGTGAGAATGAAATTCCCTTTTCTTCTCGGCGGTGGCTCAAGGTTATATACTAGCTTGTACTTTATAACGCGCGCATTTCTCATATATAGCGGCCACGAGCAAATCAGAGATGTGCATGCAGTTTGGCCGGCGAGACAAATTCTTTTGCTGCCATAGCGCGACCACGCGCCGGGGGAAAAGATGCTCCTGCTACTGCTGACAAGTAGTATTTGCTGAAGTGTGAGATATATAATAACACCGAAACGAGGAATGAGAGATGTCGCATTCATTCGAGTCGGAGAACTTTATATTTTCTTGATGAGTCGACGCTTTATTGATTGAATTTGTATGATCCGATGATTTTCATAATTTCGATCGATAAATCAAATATGTATTTCTACCAAACCGCGTCATCGAGAAGAAAACATATGGAAAATGTTGCTCGCGTCGCTTTCGAGCCTCAGCCGTATACTAATTTCGCTACCGGGTTAGTAGTCGTCCGAATTTTCATCAGACACACTAACACTTTTGCGTACGGCACGTATAGTATTATAAGATGCACGTATAATCGTCTGTGCGGCCTATACAGTGGACTCTCGTCGTCGTCGTCGTCGTCGTCTGTCCCGTATTATATAAATATAACGGCTAGTGAGCGACGACTTGTGGCTTCTTATTACGTTTGACACAGTTTCACGCGCGTCTACGAAGCTCTCTTGGGCTACCAGCAGCAGCAGCAGCTGTGTTGTCTCTTGGCAAATTATTAATTTTCTTGTCGCTTTATTTATGCATTAAAATCACAGCGTCAAACGGTCGCACAGCCTCGTATCTCGGGTATATCGCGGCGTCGTTTTAAATGTGCGCCTTTCGCAGAAGAGAATGTCATCCGCACGCGACTCGGCGCGAGGCTCTTTCTTTTTTTGCTTATACGAGCGTGATGGGCATCGATTTTAGTGTTCGCACCTTTTGTACAAAAATAAGGAAAGCAATAAACAGGAGAGAGTCGAAATAAAAAATCTACCGTTGATCGAGCGAAGCATTATATCCTAGTATTATTATCGATAGTTTGTGTGCTTCGCTCGACACACAGTATATATAATACAATGCAACGGTACTGTGTCGGGCCGCAGCTGCTGCTGCACCGACGATATTATAAATATTACAATGCCCCCCAGCCGAGCTAGACAAAAAGTTTTAATCGCTCGTACGTTATAAGACAGAGAGACGAGAGAAGGTGGATTATAATATACACACAAAGAGTCGCGCTTTATTTCCATAATAATATAAGCCACTCGTCGGAGCGCGTGGCGAGTGGAGATCGCGCGCACCAGGTGAGAACAAAGAAGGAAAAATTCAAGTGCGAAGGAATTAAGTTATATGCTTGAATGACCACTCGAGCGGCTAATTTTCTAATGAATTATGTAAACGCGCTGGTATTGTGGTGCTGTACCACTTTGTTGGATATTATGAATGTATTGGAAATCTCGATAACGAGTCATCGCGCCTTGTCGTTGTCGTCGAGCTGCTGCCGCCGCTTAGTCCGATTTTTTTTCACATTTTTCAGAAGGCAGCTGGCTGCTTGTCGGACGAGCAATAAACCAGCTTTAAGCAGGATATTAAATAACCGAGCGACGTAATCAACGTACAAATGTATAATATTCATTTTTTTTCTCCCTCCAAGACGGCAGCAAAAAAAAAAAGCAGTGTACGTTTAAATTTCTCGATTTTACGTATTATTGCCAATGCGAAACGTTTGATCGCGCGCGATTAGAAGAAAAGAAAGGATCGCAGCTCGCGTGTACTATCGCGCGCTATATATCATATACTATAACATTGTAATTTAATTTTCCGAGGGCACGTAGTAGCGTATCGATATCGATGTTATAATAAAACGCGGTTGTTTATTACTGGCGCGACACGAGTCGCAGCCGCTCGATACAGCCAGTGATATACATGGGTATTATACGCGTGTAATATCGTTATATACCTCTACCTTGGAGCTGACCACAGGACTCTCCGACCGTATAGCTGTGACATTATAATGTGTGCCTGTATAAAGCCGTATGCTGGAGCCACTATGTGATATTTGCTTAAAAAACGTTTAATTTACAATCAGGCCCGTCTCAGAGGCGTATGCCTGTACATCTGACCAATAAAAGTCGTTCGACATACGTCGCTGTATCTAATTTCATTAAAGTCAGATTGCGCGGTTTGATGGAAGTGTCCAATTTTTGCTTCCTCCATTGGGAAGCTTTGTAATAGGATCGAAAATGAATTCTTGAACCAGATGTTGTATTATTATAATTATTATAAGTATATTTTGTATGTATATCTTTAAACTAGATTGAAGTACTAACAAATGTCAGTATATTTGTATGCCGTCATAATTGTATGCCGAACATTTTTTTAAAAACGAAACGATTAATCGTATCGAAATAAACTGAATTTATTGTCAATCAGCATGAGGATGAAGCCCAAAACCGTTATTTTGCGATCAATTCTAAAAAAAAAAATTAGGTGGTTTAACAAAGTTGAAGTTTTCTTTCAAAATCCAATAGTTCGGATTCGTAGATAATTTGAACATTTACAAGTTGGAAATCAAGTATTTTTTAAAGAATATTTAGAAAATTATAATTGTTTTATAGATGGTTCAATACAGATTTATTGGCCTAAAAAACACAACCAACTTTTGTTGAAACGTTGCCATCAACAGAACACTCCAAAACAACGTCTTTTGGGTTCCTAGCTCGTAACATTCTTACTACAGTCCAATTTGAATTATCAGTGAATGAAACGATGAAAATAATCAAAATGAAATTTTTTTAGGAAACTGTTTGACAATAAATACTTAAATACTAGAGATAACATGAATTTCGAAGTTCACTCGAAGTTTTTTTTAAGATTATGTACAGTATTTATGTGAGCGTTCTGAGTATCTTCACGGTCATATGACTTGTGATAAGTATCACACTCGAAGGGTTTGCTCCGATCATGAACTGCAATTATGTGTTTATTGAGGTCACCCTTGAATCTAAATAATTTATGACAAATATCACATTCAAAGGGTTTTTTGCGATTATGTACTGCATATGTGAATTTTGAGGGTATTTTTATATCCAAATGATTTGTGACAAATATTACATCCGAAAGGTTTGATCTGATTATGTACTGCATTTATGTGAATTTTGAGGGTATTTTTATATCCAAATGATTTGTGACAAATATTACATCCGAAAGGTTTGATCTGATTATGTACTGAATTTATGTGTTGATTGAGATTACTTTTTTGTCCAAATGATTTTTGGCAAATATCACATTCGAATAGTTTTTTGCGAGCATGTACTGCATTTATGTGAGTTATGAGGTTACCTTTTCCTCCGAATGATTTCTGACATATATCACATTCAACGGGTTTGCTGCTGAAGTGTACTATATTTATGTGTGACTTGAGATTACCTTTTTGTCCAAATGACTTGTGACAAATCTCACATTCGAAGGGTTGGCTACGATTATGTACTGTATTTATGTGTCTTTGAAGGCCACTTTTTTGTCCAAACGATTTGTGACAAATCTCACATTCGAAGGGTTGGCTACGATTATGTACTGTATTTATGTGTCTTTGAAGGCCACTTTTTTGTCCAAACGATTTGTGACAAATCTCACATTCGAAGGGTTTGGTTCGATTATGTACTAGTTTTTTCTGTTTATTGAGATTAATCTCGCTGGATAATGATTTGTCACAACCTTCGTATTCGAAAGCTTTGCTTTTATCACGTACTGTGTTTATCTTCACTTTCAAGATTTGCTGGTAGCTAAGTGTTTTTTTATTTATCTCATTAGTCTGAATTGGGTTTTCCATTTTTACAATAGACTGAAAATGTTGAGACTCAGATTTGCAGATGTTAGTAGATGAAGACTTCAGTTCAGGTTTAACATCTCTGCACTCAAATTCTGTCGATATTTTGTCATCTAATTCTTCCGGTAATGCAATGGTCTTTTTAAGATGGTTTGTCTGAAATTAAAATGATGTAATATTTTTCAATAATAGAAAACAGAAAATGATTAAAATCATTGAACTTACCGATAATTGATGAAACGGCAAATTTTCAACATTTTCGATTTTGTAAGAGTTCACCGAATTGAAATTATTATCGTTCGGATCCAGCCACGTATCATTCGGCTCGTCTTTTACTCTGATGAATAATTAAGTGTGATAAAGTCATAGCTCAAAAAATATCATGGCATGAATAAAAAAAATAATACTTAAGTGTGCTATCTTTGTTTTCCATCATTTGCTTGATTTTAAGCTTGCACTGTAAATTTATTCACGAAAAAATATTCGAGGTTAAACGTCTCGAGTAGCTAACACTGTACTTCGAATTCACCTATATGCTCATTTACGGACATTATTTGTAAACACTTGCCCACCGAAGAATTCAGTTCGTGGCCAACGACTGAACGCATTATTCGCATATATTAGCGAGGTTACCGTCGTGATTGTGATACCTTCTCATAGCGATACTTTCCCCCTCCACTGTCAACTGTCCATACCTAGTTATCTACTGCGATACATTAAGGCACTTACTTTATTTGAGGATGGAAGTTTAAATATTTTATTGCAAAACATTGGAATCGTATAGGAAGATTTTATTGTGAAAAAAAACTCCTGTGATAAGAGGCATGCAGAAAGTGATGATCGTGAAGTAATTGACAAGGCTAATGTTAAAAATTTTAGATTTTTTTCGGAGAATATTTTGTAAGAAATTACAAGCATGCATTTATTCGAAGTTGATAAAATTGTTGAAGATTGTTTTAAAATCGCTCGCAGCATATGGGAAACGTTTGTCAAATTGAAAACATAATTGAAATAGAGGCCCGAGTAAAAAGGAAAATGAACCTGAATTTCGATTGCGAAGTCAAAAATATAAAAAGAGGCGATACAAAAAAATGCAACTGTATCGGTATATTCCAAATCCACATCGATGCAGTGCATACAGTTGTCTCAATAAAAATGGCATTTTAATATGCACGTTGAATCAACGAATGATGGCGATGCGCATATACGAAAGAATATGTTTGATATCCACAAGCAAAAAGGTCAACGCACCAAATTTGAGCTTTTTCGCACATCAAAAAAAAAATACGCATTTTCGAGTCCAGCCACTCTGCAATCGGCATAATAAATATTCATCGCTTTTACGCGCTTGCTTTATCTCGCGCATCCCATCGAATCAACGTACTACCGCACGAGCGCTAGGCTCTCGCGACTTCCTCCGCGCGCGCGCGGCGCTTTGTTCTCCGAATTCGACGACGAGTGAGTTCGTCGCAGGAAATTCGTCATGCCCTTTCGTCTTTCTCTCTCTCTCTCTCTCTCTCTCTCTCTCTCTCTCTCTCTCCGTCGCGTATATACGTTTTTAAAGTTGTTGTTTTTTTGTCATATGGTACATTATACACGCGAGTATTGTCTTCAACCCTTTGGTCGTGTGTGTGTCTCCTCGCGATTGTACAGCGCGCACCAAAGCATATATAACATATAATAATAATAATAATAATAATACGCGAAAACGAACGGAGAGAAGCGCGTCGTCGGTGACAATAATATAACGTCGCGCCATCAGACGCGTCTCTCTCTACATTGAATTTCTACAAAGCCATATACACGGCAACTGTCTCTTTGACTCGCGTCGAGTCAATAAACCCTTGATACGGCGCCCGAACAAAAGGAAGACTTCCCGCGCGCGACAACTGGATACCTGCACTCTCTGTGCGTAGTAGCTGCAATAATACCTGCAGTATACACGTAGTCGCAGACGCGCGCGCGAAAATTTTTCACGCTCGTTTCCCCTCTCGCACGCAGCCGCATACATACAATATATAAAGAGCGCCCGCGCGTGTGTAATCTCGTCTCTCTCTCTCTTGAGTGAAAAGCTCTCTCTCCTTTTGCTATATCGTTGCATTATAGGAAGCTCGGGGATATATGCGTCGGAGTCCGCGACGGGCGAATCGTTTCACGCCACCCACGCGACACCGCCGACAAGAGACGAACGAAAGAAGAAGAAGAAAAAAAAATCTGCGACGTATATGAACGAGAGGCAAAACAGCAGCCTAACTCACGCACACACACACACACACAGGTATTGCGTGATTTTGAGGCTGACGGTGGGGGGGCGGCTTTTCATCGCGCGTGGGATACATAAATCCGCGCTTGCATACACGTGTGCGTGGGTGGCTCTTATGAACATGCACATCGAGCATCGTTAGCCAATTGTATAATATAATCGATCGATATATATGCGTCGCCGCCTGTGCAGCGCGTAATTCGACGACGTGCGAACATAGAGAGAGAGAGAGAGAGCTCCTTTTTCCAAAATATCGGAGTCGAGAATGAATATCATCGAGATAAGCGGCGCACCGAATCACGTGTGTATCGCTCTATACGTTTCTCTTATACAATCGTACTTATCTTTCTCTCTCTCTCTCTCTCTCACTTGCGCGTCACAAAGGCGGCTCTTTATACATTGTCTCCTCTACGCTGTATAATATACCTCCGTCTCCTCTCTCGAGCGAACGATTCATCAACTAGTATCACATATATTACATTATACGCCGATGCAACGTCGGATCTCTCGTTCTTTTTTCTCCTCTCGAAACGTAATATATACGCGACTCTCTACCCTGCGAGATAAGAAAATACGTGTGTATACATTGTCACACATAGGCATCGCAGCGGCAGTAGCTCTCATATATACATTGTAGTAGATATACAGCGAGTCGAGAATTGATATTCGTGTATTCGTCGGTCGAGTTTCGAGTTGCGCGCGCCCAACGACTACTCCGAGTTTGTTGGATCGACGCAGGCGCACTCGTCTCTGTATAGCCGACTTTTCCTTTTCGCGTATTGGCCATATAGCAGAAACTATACTATACTACCTATATTACGGCCAGATGCTCGCCGCCGCCTGAATAAAGCCGTTGCTCGCGTGTGCTATAAGTTATAACGTGCAGCTCGCTGACTGACTGCTGCTGCTGCTTTGGTCGGTTCAGCGTCGCTGCCATCGGTTACGGAGTTTCAGTAGTAGCGAGCTCGCGCTCAGAGGCGCATCTAGCTCCACGCACACATACACACCAAAAAACACATGAACGACATATTATAGCTCCGACTTTCGTGCAGTCGCGCAGTGCAGTTATACGCACGGTAGTAGCAGCTCGATACATATACGTATCGAGAGAGAGAGAGAGAGAGAACGCGAAGCAGCAAAAGTAAAAATAAAATAAAAAGAAACCATAGCCGTTTCGGAGTGCAGTGGAGCTATAAAGTACATACACACACAGAGAAGGCGAAATGCACCAGTGTCCACGGTGGTGCGAGCTCGTAGTATCAAGGACTCGATGCAGCTTACTACGGCTGCAGTTGTAACTGCCGAGTGTTCCGCAGTGTCGAGAGCTTCTTGTTATCGTGATCGTTATTTTGTTGTTTAGTGTCGTCGTCGTCGTCGTCGTTTGTTGTTTAGTGTTGCTGTTTACGTTGTGCGCGTTCGATGATATCGAGGTGCAGCGAGTAAAAAACCCGTGTGCTCCTTTTTTCGTCTGTGTCTCTATCAATTTATGTATATCATCGTCTAAGCTCTCAAACGTGTGCAGTGTGTAGCGTGTATATCCGTGCTACCGCTGACTGCTGTTATGCGAGTCAAAGTGCGAAAAGAGAGAGAGAAAGTGATTATCTTCAATTTACACACGTGTACATAGTATCGCGATCAGAAGAGGAACCCCCGCACGTACATCGTATTAAACATAAATACATAAAGAAGAAGCAAAGTAATGAGTGCGGTTTATAAGTGAGCCTGTAAAAAGAGGTGCACAGCAGCAGGCTCGAAAACTGCGGGGCCCCAGAATTGCCCTCGCGCCCTCCCCTTCCCGCGTCAATTCAATGAGAGCCGACGAGATCATCCTGCCCGCCGCAGCCATGGCCTCGGTCAAAGTGGCCGTTAGAGTACGGCCCTTTAACAAGAGGTTAGTACACACATACACAGAGTACATTATATATGCCAGTTAATTGGTTGCTTTTTTCTCTCTCTTTCTTTCTATACACGCACTCGTGTGCTGCTGCTATATGCATTAAACTTGTAACACTCGTCGTCTGTCGTTTACAATGTTATCGCGCGCGTTTATAATGTACGAGGCGGTTCGTTCGCATTATTATTTCGCGCGACGTGACGTCAGTTTTTTTTTCTCTTTTCTTTTTCGGAGTCTCTCTCTCTCTCACTCGCTCGACTGTCAGTGCATGCATACATGTTATAATATAAAAACAAAACAAACGCGCGAAATGCCGCGGATTTTCCTTTGTTTACGTTGCTCAGCAGTCGCGATGCACCTCAGTGCGGTTGCCTTCGGTTTTTTTTCCTTCTCTCCCTCTCTCTCTCTTCATACTTGCTTTCATCGGACCCAATATCACAACATGTAATATGCATCTCGCGAAGAGTGTGAGAATCGAGTATATATTTTTTTTAGGTTACCAATTGCCTCAACACCTTTGTATTACATGTATACCTGCTGATCGAACTGCTCGCACGTATAGTATTCATACGCTACGTACGAGCTCATGATCCACATTCGTTTTATAGTTCTCTCTCTCTCTAAGTAGCAAAAAAAGTCATTATACTCGCTCGGAGCGTTTACATGGTCTCTCTCTCTCGCGAAGCGCTCGAATTTGTGCGGCAGACATGCAACTTCGAACGCGAGAGAGGCTATTATAATACCTACATACGAGATGGACGCCTGCAAACTTAATTGAAAAAAAAACATCGTCCCGGTTGTTTGTCAACACGAATGTGCGAACAAGATAAGGAAACTCCTGACACGGTGTACCACTGATACGGCTTTACTATTATTGTGATAGGGTACCGTAAGCGTGTCATAATTTTCGCAGCGTGGATTGGTATCGCTGCCGCAGCCTTTTTTAACAATCGATTACATAAAAACGACGCGTCGCGCGTACACGATCAAGATCGGTTTACTCGCGTGCATACCTCTATAACACAGTCTAATGGGAAGAAAATGAAAAGTACTCTTCGATGAACTCGCCGTAGTCAGTGTATGTATACACGTCGCGAAGTGTATCGGAATGCGTATGTAATAGCAGCTTACTATATATACACGAAGCAGAAGCTTCTCCGGCATGTGTGCGTGTAAAAGAGAGAGAGAGAGAGATACCACCTGCTGACCGTCCGCCTGTCAATCGAAACTCATATTATACGCAGCATTGAGACACACACATATACAGACACTCTACTTCGCTCGCTCACGCACGCACACTTGCCGCCGCTGCCGCGCGCGTTTACGCACACACGTGTGTGTCGCGCAAAAGACGACGACGAGAATATATTACACATATATATCCCAGATACATGTATACGAAGCCTCTCTCTTTTACATGGACATAATAACTATATACGCATGAGTTGTGTACCGCAGCACGACGTACACACACACACATGCGAGAATGTAACAGACACGCTCCGTTAGCGAATCCTTATTTGTTTTTGTTTGCTACCCCCCTCGTAGGGCACATTGAGAGGTCGAGGTTGGTAATTGGATGCTTGACATTTTTTTTGACAGTTCTTTTATCTTCGTTTATTACGATAGCTTAAAAATGTTATGATACTCGTTCATTGATATCGTATATATACGCTATAATCCAGGTTTATTAGAGCAGTGTCACACTTTATGCACTCGTAATTTTCTGCGTTATCAATTATGCTTACCGTGTGTGGTCATTTTTTTTTCTCTCTCGTAGTCTGGAAATTTACGACAAATCATTGTGAGAACTCGAGCTTGTGGAGTTCAACGCACTCGTCGTCGTCGTCGACGTGCATAGACGCAACAAAGTTAGCTGTTATTGTGTATGGACATCGTCAGCACTTTTTTATTCTTCTTTACCTAGAAACATTGTTTATGAAAAAAATCAAGTTCGCGTTAGTAAAAGCTCCAAAGCTCCGAACGAACTTTTGTGCAGAAGGAATCGTGCGCAGAAGAATATGCGGCTTCGCGATCACACATTCACGATTTATTATGGAGCTGAGCTAGCCGAGCCGAGTACATGCTTACAAAAGCTACTACTTGAAAGATCCTACTCGAAACCATTGAAAATTTTTTCGACTTTTTCCAAAAAAATTAAGCTAGAATCAGGTTAAAGTTAGCTAAAGTTAGGGTTTTCTTTAACTGCTGTACTACTTAAATAACCTTGAAAAAAATCAAAGACGTTAATTTTTCTTTCTTTTAAAATTTGAAATAAAAAAAGGGTATCTATAGATGAAAAAGTTTTGTTGTAGCTGTTTTCAAGGTCATCATTTAGTTCCTCGTCGAAAAATACTCAGCACATGCCACAAATTAAAACTGACATTAAGCAAGGGATCTGTCCCTATTTTTAATCAACTAAGCTTTATTTCGTTCAAGTTTTGAACTAATTTTTTAAATAAGATCAAAACTTCATTTCGGTATTTAAATAATATAGTATGTATTTAAATAGTATTGTGAAAAAATTGAAAAAAAAAATTCGTATATGAACCGAACGTGTTTAATAATTTTTTTATGTTTAAAATTAAAACGTTAATATTATTTAATGAGCGAATATACGGAGACAAGCAGAAATAAAGACAGACCTCTCATAAAGTCTAAAAAAGTACATTTAAAAATGAAAATTCCCTATAATTTAAGTTAACTTTATTTCTGATTTTATGAGGCGACTGAAAAAGTTCTTTGATTAATGACTTCTATTGTAAACTTCGATGAGGAATTTGACTTTTTTTTATCAAAAATCATATTCATATGCTCAAAAATCATTGTAAGTGGATCCTAATTCTGTCGGTTGAAACGTCAGAATTTCTTATGCTTATACACCTTCCACCACTCTGTTCCACCCAACAGAATTAAAGCCCACTTAATGTATGCGTATCTCGCGCGCAATCTTACACTCTGTCAGAATCTCTCCACTATAGAGACGAAGTTATGACGTCACGATTCGGATTTTAACGTGAGTCCATATTAGTATATTTTACACGCGTTAAAAACTCGCGGCACTGCTGTCCTCTGGCAGCTAAAATTCGATGACTTCGCAATAACCTCCACCATATGTTCTAGACATCGTATCTGCTGGTAGTGCGTGTCCCAGTCAGTACACGTTTCGGCGTCGTGGCGTGAGCAATGAAGTGTCGCGCCGACTGTGTATTGTAATCGTGTGTTGGGTGTGTGTGTGTGTGTGAGTTCTCAAAATGAAATCCATACAGGACAGCGATGGTTCTCTCAAAGAAGTGACATCCGATTTCGAAGACGAAGATGCGAGTAATTATTTTAGCAACGAACGATTAGAAAAATTAAAGCGCTTAATAAAAAAGAACAATAATTGGGAGATCAATCAACTGGAGCGAAATAAATTTCTTCGGAAACTTTTTCCCCTGATCAAAAATTGGAAGGGAAAACTTCCCGACCTTCGAGACCTTTTTCAACCCAAAGAAATCGATTCCCTTCTCAAGGATTCCCTCGGTTACATAGGCGAAAACTTCGGAAACAATCCAGGAGAAAAATTCATCAAGTTCGTGGTTCGCAGCGGCTACAAGGACGAGCCCGCGGTCGACAAGGACGGCAGGCCAATTTTTCGACGCACCACACCGATACACGCGGTCAGACGTTTCTCCCTCAGCGGGATTGACACAGCCAGCGAGCTCTTTCAGATATACGACAAATACAGCGTGAATTATACCGACGAGCGAGGCCTGACGCATTTCCACGTTGCCTGCGAGTTTGGCCTCGACGACGTTGTCAGAAAATTTCTCGAGCTCGGACAGAACCCCGATATCTACAGTTACGTGACGGGCAATTACCCGCTGCACTTGGCTCTGGACCATGGTCACAAGGAGATGGTGAAATGGCTGCTGAGATACGGTGCAAGTCCGCATTTGCGCAACGTCAAGAGATTGACTCCTCTGCACGTGATTTGTGATAAAGTCAGAGACGACGATAACTTTGTGGAATTATTTTTCAAACTCATCGACGAATCCAATCAGGAGGTCAAGGTCTGGGTTCGGGACAATTCTGGTAACACGCCGTTACACTCGGCTGCGATCTACGGCAATAAGAAGGCGCTTGAAATGCTACTGAGACATAATGCCGATCCAAATTTGAGGAATTTTGAAAATTTGACAACTACGCACATTATTTGCATGAGACGCGGCGACGATGAAGACTTGATGAAGACGCTGTACGAAATCTGCGCCGAGAAAAATCTGCGGGTGCGCAATATCGTGAACAAGAAGGATAAAACATCATTAGACTTGGCTAAGCGTTACAAAAACAAGAAGGTGGCCAGAGTGATAATAAGACAACAACGCATTCAAGTCCGTGATGACGATGCGCATGTTTGCAGTATTTTATAATTTTTTGTGTTAATTAATGTTGTAGTTTTTTTATATTGTTCAAATAAATAAAAATTTAAAAAATGAACTCATTAATTTGCTTAGATTTGAACTTTTTTGTATTTTTATTAATATACCTCACGTCAATTTCGCTCGAACCATCGAGATACTTTGAAAAATAAAAAATAAAATCGACTCTTGCGGGAGCCGAATGTAGTAAATAAATGTTTGATACAAATAGTATATTACATCATTTAAAAAAGTACTACCTTAAAAATAGTACGTAACTAAGGCAGATGCCAATCTTGTACTTGTGCAAGATCGCCACATTCAAGAAATTCGAGAGGGGAATCCTTATCTATTTTTGTTTCTATCAAATTGAGAGATCGAGATAGTAATTTGATGCTTGACATTTTTTCGACGGTTCTTTCGATTTCATGATGGATGGTTTAAAAATATAATAATATCCGTTCGGTAAAATTGTATACTGAATTGTATAATCCATGTATATCCATGTCCAAGCCACGTAGTGTGCATTGTCACACTTTATGCACTCGTAATTTTCTGTATTATCAATTGTCCTTACGGTGTGGTCATTTTTTTCTCTCTTTTAGTCTTGAAATTTACGACAAATCATTGTGAGAACTCGAGCTTATGGAGTTCAACGCACTCTGTCGCACGTTGTCGCCGTTGACAAGTATAGACATAACGAAATTAGATGCTGTACGTGTTCGTGCATCGACAGGACTTTTCTTCTTCTTTACTTTCAAACATTGTTTATAAAATTATTGGAAAAAATCAAGTTCGCGTTAATGAAAACGCCGAACGAACTTTTGTCCCGAGAGAATCGTACACATCTGCTTCTTCGCCTTCGCACACAAACACAAACACCCAAGACTTGCACAATTGTGCATTATGCTACGGAGCTGAGTTAGCCGAGTCGATATTCTCTTTTCTTTTTTCCTTTCTTATATGTACACGTGCACTGTATATAATATTATACTCCGCCACGAATGCATATAACGCGCATAATATGTGTTCGCGTTATTGCTCTACACAGAAACTGAACACCTTGGACAAAACATTTGCGTTTCTCAATTGTATTGAGGCAAGCAGGTTGACTTGAATTTTTTCTCCTTCTCCTTTTCTCGCCTCGGAAAATAAAATAATAATTTCGGTTAATTAAATACAATGTTCCGCTTGAAAAAAAAATAATAGCGCTACACATATACGTAAGCACACGCGATCTTGGCATTAAAGCTTTTTTTTCCTCTCGTTTTCACGCCATCGTACGTTGTGCGTGTGTATGTGTGTGTTTGTGTACACACACATGCGTTCTCGCATGGCCACGGAATCAGCTACTATAAGTATGTATTTGCCTGCTCGCCTACTACTACTGCTGCTGCCGCTGACATTGTAACGCGTTCTCCTCCCGCGCCTCGTGCGCTCATGCTCTGCTCCAGATTGTAACTTAATCCGGTATTATATACGTACCTTTAGCGCAATCAATAAGCGTGTAGCTGAAAAAAAAATCGACTCGACGCAAAGTTTTTCCTTCGGAGCAAATATACTCACTTATATATTATGCAGGCTCTATTTTCTCGAATCGTTTGACGAAACTTTGCCCGCGAAAAGCTCGCGCGCGCGCGCTCCTATATTCATACCTAAAAATGTGGGTCACAATTTGTGTGCGCTCGCGAGCCGTTAGTTTCGAGATGTGCTCTAAAAATCCGTGAATAATTTTTAGTGAAAATAAAGTAAGAAAGAGACGGCAATGATTTATCTGTGCGAGCGAGCCTGTGCCGCGTCCATCTCGCTGTGTGTAAGAGTATTTTTTGAAAAGAGACGCAACGAGAATTAATCACCGGAGGCTGGGCTTTTGAGCGCACAACTTTTATTTTCTTTACATTGAAACAAAAATCCATGAAAATTTCTCAATTGCATACGATCAAAATTGAATAATCCTCTCATTCATGCTTATTCTCATTTTTTTTCAGGGAGCTCGATATGAATGCCAACCTGATTGTACAAATGGACGAAAAGCGGACTCGGATCTTAAATACAAAGGTAATGTATTTTGAAACTACTCTCCATCGCACACTTTCGGATTCGATTGAGTCGAAAGAAGTAAAAAAAAAAAAAAAAAAGGAAAAAAAAAAGATGGAAAACGTCGAGAGCCGGAGAGAAACAGAGAGAGAAACAGAGGAGAAAAGTATTGGCACTGCCGTATCGACGATATTACGTACCGAGAGCGGCTCTCTGCGCGGAAATTATCTTTGACCCTATTAAGATTCCTGTTTGAGAAATCTATAAATTTCACTGGCGTCGCGTGGCGGCCGGCGCGGGTGAACTTTCATTCTCTCGCCGTTGCTGTTGCCGCTGCTACTACTAGCAAGTAAAATCATACACGACATAATATGATACCTGAGCTCTGGTGCGCCTGTCGCGTGCGACGATTAAATCGCTTTTTTATAGGATGTCAAAAAATGACAATAACAAGCCGCTCGCGCTGTCGTGTATACCATACGCAAACACGAGACACACACGCGCAGTTCTCTTAATGAACTTTTAACTTCCTTCTCTTTCTTCTCTTATCTCGTATTATACCATTGAGAAAGTCATGCGATCAACAACGAGAATTAATTATCGTATCTGCTTAATTTGACACATCGCGTTAAGAATCTAGAAAAAGGAAAAAAAAAATTTTATCGACGAAAATTTCACACCCGAGACCTCGTGCATATTATATATGTGGAAGCAGACATGCATGTATTGCGCGCGCGGCGCATTATAAAGCCAGTGGAGGAATGTGGGTCAGAGTATTTTTTACGAGTTCGGAAAGTTTCTCGTACGTATAGCGCCGAGCTACATAAACCGGCCAAAATTACGTGTCTGTGCGGCGCTTCGAGGAAGGAAAGAAAAAAAGACGATCGGCTGCTTGGGGGCTGCTGCTGCAACGATGTGCGCTGCAGCAGCAGATGCCACACAGTGGTATAAGTAGCAGCTCGCTGCTCTGCAATATAACACTGGTAATCTCGGAAGTCGATGCGCGCGCGGTAAAACTACTTTTACGTACGTAAACTTCGGGATAAATCAATTGTCCGGGACACACGATTTTCCGTTCCAACGAAGATCGCGGATAGTTTCGAAAAATCTTAATTATCGCCCATCGATCATCCCCTTCTCTCTTTCACTTGCTCCTTTTACGTAATGGCACACGCACGATCGAGTTTACGATCGCGTCGTCGCGGCGCAACGGTATAAAGAAGCTAAAAGTCCGGCCGGTGCATTATAACGCGGACTCGATTGTGCAATCTATATTAATGCAGCGCGCGTGGAGCTTTATATATAACATTCGTCGTTCCCCTGCTGCTATGCCGTAAACGGCCAAAGACTTCCTGCAGCGATAGAAACCGTTGATGCTAGTGTTGCTCGGCCGGAAGTAAAATATTTTTTCTACTGCTGCTCGCATCGACCTTCTCCCTTTTATATATGTAACGCATGCTAACTCTTCTTACATGTATATATTTCTCGTCTCGCTCTCTTTATCTACTGTGTCGTCTTCTTCTGCGTCGTCTTCTTATTCGGCAGCAGCTCCCAGAGCACACGTATACAAAATAACTGCACAGAAGCGTAAAAGACTATCTTAGATATCGAGGGAAAATGGCAAAGTTAGCTCGGCTCCATCGTCGGGCGCAGCAGCAGCAGCAGTGCAGGCAGGCTATTTCCGCGAGAGCTGCTGCTGCAACTATACTATACGCCCGACCGACCCGCTTTTCTGCACATTGTGTGCGCGGATCTATCCTCTCTTTTTCAACTCTGTGTCTCTGGCGCCCCTAAAACCTTTAGGCCTTTTTTCGCTTGTTCTTTTTTTTTTTGCTTTCAATGCCGTGCAATGTCGAAGGTTGCGCCGGGGAATTTATTTGTTTTTCTTTTTCCACGACGACGACGATGTCGACGACGAAGATAGAAACGCGTGAGTCGACTTTTAGCGAAAGGGGATAACACACTTTATGCGTATCGACTTTTCCGTTGTTTTTTTTTTCAGTCCATTTGAAATTGTCATGCGTAGTAGGGTTGAACGATAAAAACGTCCGCGTTCGATGAAAGTCGCACTGTATATAAATATTTCGCCGCTTCTCGATTTTCTCATCGCCTCTCGACTCAATCTCGAAATCTATAAATGTGTAAATATGAAATTATTATAGCGTGTCGACTATTACGATCGATCACGACTCTCTCGAAAACCGCTTCGTCTCTAATATTAAAGCAAAAGACAATCGAATTTTGAATTGAAGCACGTGCGACGCCTGTGAGAAAATCGAAAATCGACCAAATTGACATTAGCAATGACAGAGCCCCTGCGTGATGTCGCTTGTGTAAAACGCTCGAGTGGCAACGATTGTAGCATTATATATATCGCATAAATAGGTGTGATGTGTAGCATGTGCACATTCACACGCCGCAGACGAGAGAGAAAGAGAAAGAAAGAAAGAGACAGAGACAGAGACCGCATTTACAAACTAATAAAACGATGTATAACGCTTGGCGACGAGCCAGAAATTTTGATATCTCACTGAAGTTACATAATTTTCTTTCTGTCCTCTCTCGTCGATGACAATGAGAGCCGGTGGGAGTTGATGTATTGGAATACGTCATCGACTACTGCCAGCAGCAGCAGCAGCAGCAGCAGCACTACTTATATTGACTACGTCACGCGCGCGCTGTATATAAGCGGATTTGCGAAAACAAATAGTGGCCCGTCGCTCGTGTGCGTCTTCGAAACTTATACTCGCATATACGTAGTTGAGAAATACAATATATTTTCAATAAAATTCCTGACATCGACAGCGCGCGTGCGAGTATCGAGAAAAAAAAGACGGATCAAAATACGATGGCACACGTGTTGTATAGTTAAAGTCAAAGTGTATCGTATACGCACAGGGCACGATGTACTCCCACATTGTTTCGCTCGCGGTATTGCCCCGAAGCTACAGCAGCAGCAACTCTCTTTGAGGCAGACTTTACACTTGACCTTTGCTGCTGTACATATATACTGTACTCTGCACCGAGAGCGCTTTGCTCCTAAAAAAGAGAAGACGAAGAAGAAGACTAGAGGAAGCATAATAAAAGCTTCCTTTAGAGCCCATAGTGAAAGTAACAATGGAAAGAGATTCGCGAGGATAATAGAGGAGAGCTACGTTTTATATATAAATAATTCGTCGAGATAAAAGAAACATTTATACAAACGCATCACGTGGCGCTCGTATAGCTTTTGTGTTACTATACGGAGCTAAATTAAGGATACGTATATTTACGAAATATTTATTATACAGAACGTCGAGTCCGAAATGGCGTGTAATGATCGCGTCCGTGCGCCAACACAACAAAAGTCATGCTGCGGCGATCGTGAATCTTTTAAATCCCCAAATCTATATTTATTCGTCGCTCCGTCCAGCCTTAAGTAACCGATCGATTATCAACTCCGAGTAATAGGTGTATGTCCCTAAAATTAATTGTTTGCTTTCGCTGAAAAAGCACGGAGAAAAGAGAAAAGAAACGAGCGGACACACCGAATCGATATAGTATACGCGAATGAAGCATCGTTCGTTGTATATACATTACATACCTGCACGGAGCCGTATATAAGACATTTATATATATACGAGAGGGCTATCGATCGATTATAAAGTCTACTACGCCAATTCGCAATTAAAAGCGTCTTCGCGTGCATACCTATATATATCTGTATATGTGCAGCTTTAGTCGCAGCTCAAGCCAAGCTGTGCCTTTGTAAATAATGGCTCGCGCGCGCCGGACGCCGACGACTACGACGACGACGTCGAAAAGCTCTTCTCGCGAGAAGTGAAAAAGAGAGAGAGAGAGAGAGAGAGACACACCCATGCAAAATGTATAAATTACTCGATGCAGCTCAGCAGCAGCAAAGGCGCACGCGTACAAGACGCGCGAATATATATAGCATCTATAGATGTAAGAATCAAGTTTAAAGGGTGCCTGGCCGTATTATTTTTGTCACAAAAGTGCAGCAGCAGCAGCAGCAGCAGCTCCGGTGCTCATATATATAATACAAAAATATACGTATTTACGTATGCACCGGAGCTCGGCGACTTTTCTCTCTCATCTCCGTTCGAGGAACGTTAATGGCGCTTAAAACGAATCTTTTACTCTCGCGACGCGTCGTCGAAGCATTCTTATATGCTTATTTATTATTATTATACGAGGTGTTAGAATAATAACACGCCCCGAGCGCACAGCCGCGTCTGCGAGCTTTGTGAGAAATTTTGCAGCGAGGCGAAGACGCGCCGCCGCGGCATGTAAAAAAGCTTATTTAAACGAAGAAATGAACGAGGAAAAAAAATCAACGAACGAACGCGCGCGTGATTTATATAACATTTCGAAGCCGAGAGACCCCCGCACCTTTTCGGCTAAAAGCTCTTTAAACATTCGAAGAAACTCCGATGACCTGCACGCATGTGTGCAAGTTTGTCGATATATTCAAATGAGGCGTAGGCCTGAGCGCGAAACATTATATCGTTATACCGAATGCACACACGTGTGTGGGTGCACATATGCGCGGCGTCATACCTTATAATTTGACCAGTGACACGCACGCTACCCAGCTCATACCGTATTATATGTGTGTACGACAGAATGACAATACCTCTACACACACACACACGTGCACTCGGGCTTTCCCCGTCGTACTTTTTCTCTCTCTCTCTCTCTCGCTCGTTCTCGTCTATGCAGATAGCGAGCGCGACACTTGCATAATAATAATGTCACGCGCGCTTATAGGTGATTCAACTCGCTGGATGCGTTGTATACAATGAGCGCGCGCGCGATGCGTCAGCGGAAAAATTAACTAACGCGTTTGTCTCATTTTTCTTTCTTCTTTACAGACTCCGAGCAGCGCAAGGGACATGGACAGAGAGAAATACAACGATTTTACATTCGATCACTCGTACTGGTCGTTCGACGATGAGGACAAACATTACGCGACGCAAGAACAGGTAAGAATTCGGGCATATGCCGTTTATTATGTTGTGTTCTATATAAACTTTGCACAGATGTTGAGTGCGACAAGGATTTTTACGAATCATGGTAACACGAACCCCCTTCGTCCGTTATGTGAGAGGAAAATTGAGAAAATCAGCATTTGTTGTGCGGGCACATCCGCGAGTATATTATGACGAACTTGCGTATGTGTCCAGCACACATCCGATCGATTCCCGCTTCGTCTCGGTTTATGAGCTAAGAAAAATAGCCAAAGAATCGATCGTATATTTTTTGTATATTCGACTCGTATATGCACTGAAACTGAAAATATCGCGCAGCTGCGCCTCAAATGCTACTTTCCCGGCCACCCCGTTTTATTTTGCATCCTTTTCCTTAAAAAACAAGAAAAAAGAAAAATCGCGATTCATATCTTTAGTGCGTTTTCTGGGAAAATTACTCGGAAGCGCAACACGGGTACAACGGACGATACGAGCACATCCTGATTCGCGCGAATTATAAATTACTCACTTACGCGAAATGACCATGATAATGTATGCATGTAGCATTATGAGTAAACGACTCTTCCTTTTTTTCAACTTTTTCTCGCTTTTTTAGGTCTTTTCCGATCTCGGAACGGAAGTCGTGGACAGTGCCTTCGAAGGCTACAACGCCTGCGTGTTCGCCTATGGTCAAACTGGTTCGGGCAAAACCTTCACGATGATGGGTACACCGGTAAGTCCTGACAATTTTTCCATCGTTCATAATATATACGCACGACGCGTATATTCAAGTAAAAAACGAAAATTATCTCGTTTAATGATCATCGCAGGAATCGCAAGGACTGATACCGCGAATCTGCAAGCAGCTGTTCGCGCGTATGGCCGCGGGCAAGGAGAGCGGCGCCTCCTACCGCACCGAGGTCTCCTTCCTCGAGATCTACAACGAGCGGGTGCGCGACCTGCTGCGCCCCGAGGACACGGCGTCGCACATACTGAGAGTGCGGGAGCACCCCTCGAAGGGGCCCTACGTCCAGGGCCTGTCGAAACACTTGGTCTACGATTACTCGAATATACAGGTGAGACAGGGGCGCTTTACAAAAAAATTTAAAAGGTAAACGGAGGGCGAATGAATGAGATATCGATTATTGTCGAGGATTGCGTATTCGTCGTATGTATGTATTGTACATGCAAAGAGAGCGTAATAACGGGAGCAATTTTTCCGATACGTCAATCGGCCCGGAGATTTCGCAATGCGTACAATACGTTGTATACGTAATCTCCGCACGCAGCGCGGCATATAAAGGACATCGGTATTATTAACGATGTAATCATTGAGGGAGTTCGATTCATACATAACGTGGCGGTATACGAAACGTATAATGCTTTTTTCAGTGCATACTTTTTTTCTATAATCGTTGACTTTTTTTTTGTTTGTTCTCGTCGCGTGCGCAGGAATACATGCTTCGGGGAAACACGCACAGAACGACGGCCAGCACAAACATGAACGACGTGAGCAGTCGCAGCCACGGCATATTCACGATAACCTTCGTGCAGGCCGGCTTCAACGAGAACAACATGCCATCCGAGACGGTGTCCAAGGTGCATCTGGTCGATTTGGCCGGCAGGTCGGTGTTTTATAACTATAATATATAAATATAACGAGATATACGATCGTGTTCTACATGTATCCCACCAAGCAGCAACAGCTGCATTCCCTAGTATCTCATCGATCGATTTCAATTTTTTTTTTCTATTTCTTCGTCAAACAGCGAACGAGCCAACGCGTCGGGCGCCACGGGCCAGCGTTTGAAGGAGGGCGCCAGCATCAACAAGTCCCTGGTGACCCTGGGCTCGGTGATCTCGTGCCTGGCCGAGCAATGCCTCAACGCCAAGGACCCGGCGGGCAACAAAAAGACCTTCTTCATACCGTATCGCGACAGCACCCTCACGTGGCTGCTCAAGGACTCGCTGGGCGGCAACTCCAAGACCATCATGATCGCGGCGATCTCGCCGGCGGACTGCAACTACGTCGAGACCCTGAGCACTCTGCGCTACGCCAATCGCGCCAAGAACATCATCAACAAGCCGACCATCAACGAGGATCCCAACGTCAAGCTGATCAGGGAGCTGCGCGACGAGATACAGAAGCTCAAGTCCCTCATTGGCAAAGATGTCGTGAGTTCTTCTCCCTCATGTAACGCATGTAATGTATGTGTCAACACGCTTGTGCCTCGTGGCGCTGCTGCTGCGGCTCTTCCGTAGCTTTATTGCGAGCTTTTAATGCGCGTTTACATATCTGTATTATTATCATCGTATCCGTATCACGATGACTGACTTGTGTAACGAGACATATGATCGGTTTGTACGAGTGCTGTGCTTTTTCGCGGCTCGTGTGTAAGTCGATTAGAGAGCTTTACAGAAAGATCTGTAAACTTCTCTTTCTCCATTTTATTTACTCTCGATCCATTTAATTTTATTGATCGACCAATCGAAGGAAGAAAAAAGTACCCGCATTGATTGCTTTGTTTTTGACCCTTTTTTCCAGAGCATCGAGAGGCCACAGATACTGCTCGCTCAAATACACGAGAAGCAGGAGCAGGAAAAAGTGCTCACCGAGGAATGGGCGGAAAAGTGGCGGGAGACCCAGCAGATCCTGTCGGAGCAGCGGGCGCTGGGCCTGCGCAAGAGCGGCGTCGGCGTCGTGCTCGACTCGGAGATGCCGCATCTCGTTGGCATCGACGACGACCTGCTCAGCACCGGCGTGACCCTGTATCACTTGAAGGAGGGCAGAACGTTGATCGGCAGCGTGGAATCGCACATAGAACAGGTATAAATACATTTCAACTGTAGTAGCTCGTTAAAGTTTAACAACGGAATAAAATATTAACGCACTCGATCTCGTGCTTGCACAGGACATCAATCTGACCGGCGTGGACGTCGAGCCGGAGCACTGCATCGTCGAGCTCGAGGGCGGCGTGGCCACCCTCCATCCGCTCTCGCCCCAGTGCTGGATCAACACGGCCCAGGTGGACAAGCCGACGCGCCTCTCGCAGGGCTGCATCATACTGCTGGGCCGCAACAACATGTTCCGCTACAACGACCCGGCGGAGGCCGCCAAGTTGCGCAAAGAGGGCAGCCTGGGCAACGGCAAGGCCAATCTGTCCAGGCTGTCGCTGCTCAGCTGGAGCGTCTCGGATCTGCACGTCTCGTCCTCGAGCGACAACCTGTTGAACTCGTCCGAGGACCTGCGGGCGTACGAGGAGCTCGAGCTCCAGAAGGCGGCCCTCATGAAGGAGAGAGAAGACTTCAAAGTGAGCAGCCCCTTCCACATTCTCTGCATGGTCATTTTAAAATGCTTATGCGTCTGTTTGTTTTTTATCCACATCCCCGCAGAGAGAGCAGGAGGAGCGGGAGGAGCGCTGGACGGCTCGCCGCGAGGCCCTCGAGGTGGCGCAGCGCGAGCTCGAGCGCGAGTGGGGCGTCCAGTGGCGCGAGTGGGCCGCCGGCATCGCCGCCCTCGAGTCGCGCCAAAGAGAGCTGCGCGAAAGAAGGCTTGCCCTTGAGAACGAGCGCCGCGACGAGATGACCCAAGTAAGTCACGACTGTCTCGATGAACGACCCGGCACGGACGATCTCGTGCAGCAGCTGGCCAAGAGCCACCTGCTCTATTTCGTCCTGCTCGCAATCGGCGTGATCATCTGTCTCTCCGGCAATATCATCATCTACTCGCACGTTTGTCCCCTCGACATGTGACGCTACCTCAAACTCTTCGTTTCCTAGAGATTGATAATATTTGACCCCCCCCCAACAAGCTCGACCGAATTCCCGCGCACTCACACACACACACACTTACCCCCCATTCGACTTATACACGAATGCTCGTTGAATCATCAATCGTTGCCTTAATAATATAATTTTGTTTGGTTTTTTTTTTACCTCACTCATTGTGGAAAATCGTACATTGCACAAGGTGTGTTGTTGAATTCGTTCGATTGAAAATGATATTATTTAAAAAATTTCCTATGCCGATAGGAAAAGAGCTTTGAAATATTTTTCACATATTTGCAAAACCAGTCCGTCGATAAATGTCATCTTCTGGTTTCTCTCGATACTTCTTATTGGACGCGAAAACATTAGATAACTCTCGCGCGCTTTGTCGCCATTAGCATATGTTTAGCCAAAGCGAATGCGTAAATAAACCAGACACACATAAGACATGCACGAGTCTTATTTGGAATCATTGGGAATGAGTAATCCATGTACTTGAAGAGCTTACGTAAAGTTTAGGAAAACCGCACGTGAAGAAAAAAAAATTTCAATATCATTTTCAATCGACACATGGTAAGATTGGTTGAGGGATTTGCGTATGCATACGTGTATACGTTCGCTTATGCATATGCAAATATATTGTGTATTTCTGGGTTCGACTTAGTTTAGTCAATCGAAACTAACATTGTATTGTAAAAAATTAAAATGTCGTTGAACGAAAAAAAAAGAACGTGTATATAATGTGAATTTTTAAAGTAACGAATTCCTGTTGTACATTAACAAAAGTTTAATAACGCCACCTCGTTTGGATAGTTTAATCGTGAAATAATCCTGTACTTTTTCGAAAACATAATTCATTGTTAAAGATTAGAGATTTAATATTTTATAAAATAAAATTAACCGTGATTTAGGAGTAATAATTGTTTGTAAATAAAGAAAATGAAGTACTCATCTTAGAAGGCTTCCTTTTGTGTAAAAGATCTTAAAAATAATTGTTAATATTTAATTAAAAGGCCCGTTCAGGCCCGCGATAAACTGATGGTCGTAGGCACTGCCTGAAAAATCAGGACTTGAATCTTGTCTTACATTTAAACATCAAACACTGACGGTTAAAAGGGACCTTATACTTCAGAACTAAAAAAAATGAGTTTCTACTGTTCAAAACGAACTAGTATTGAAAACATCGACACGGTGTTGTAGGCATTAAAACAATTTTCGGGAAAAAATTCGATTTTTGAAATACGACGCGGATTCTTTTTTCTTTCAACCCATTTTTTATTACTTTTTTATTCTAATTCAAGGACACTTCGATACTTACTAAATCCCGTATTTTACTTTTTTCAGACATTTCTGAGGGCAGTAATGCAAGCCGTGATTTTTTTGTGTTTTTTTAAAACATTTGTAGCCGACGACACTGGGTCATTAAGTGCATGAAAAAAGTTTCATTGAGAAACTTCTGTTTAGAATATTGAAAAAAAACCGTTGACATTTTTTTATATAGATGTGTAAGGTCCCCCTCAATGTGATTGAATAGACATTTCAAAAATGGGTGCACCAACCACCCAGTTAAAATTATCACATTTAATCAAATGCATCGTCATTTGTTGATTGTTATGTGTAGCTTTGATTTTTTAGAATTAGAAACTAGTATTTTTTTATAGCAACTATACAGTATTTTGATGTTGTTAACTGAATCGTGCCTAACTATCATTAAACATAAAAACAACTTGCTCGAGAAGACGATGGTACTGCCGGAATTTAATATTAATAATTATATGCGATTAAATTAAAAGAGACACGTGTTACTAATTCGATGAAAAGAAAATCAGTGTTAAATTTATACACCTATCAAACCCAAAAAAAGTTATTTGTATAGCGTATATGAATTTTTTCTGTTGATTGAATAATTGATATGAACTATCATGTAAATAAGGAAAGTTAATCGATTCGATTTGTGTAGAAAGAGAAAAAATATTTTTCTATACGGGTTTGTTATGCGAAAGAAAATGAACTATTGTTAATATTTACCCTCATGATTATTACTATTATTATATTTACACGTATAATTATTTATATATATTTACATACGCTCTATATATATTGAAGAAAAGATATATATTGTTGATTTAATAAAACAATTTTTCTTATACAAATATTGGCCTTGATTGAACATTTATATTTATGCACTCATGCACTCTTTAGGATTAATAATTAATTTCGCTTATAAATTGAAAGTGATACATTATTATTTTTTATTGTTTTTATTCTTTCAATGAAGCGTGAAAATCACCTGTTAACTGGCTGAATAATATTAACGATTTAAAAATAAAAAATAGTAATAATAATTTAGCACACGATTCGAAGGTAAGGTATAAAAAAGCCTCTACGAGTAGAGATGGCAAATCAAAGTTATAAATGTTTAAAAAAAAAAAAAAATTATTTAGTCGGTAACAGATGGCTTACATGTGGTTTCGTGTGACCAAAAAAAAAGTTAAACTAAATCTGTAACTTCTTGTGTTTGTATCTCGTTTCTAATTCACGTCAGTTGAACCTTTTATACATCCAGCACGGGTAGGCTAATGTTTCATTAATTTCATAATTTTTACTAACAAATCCAACCTCGCTAAAACAAACTAAAAAAAAATTAATAAGTTCAGTAATTCAATAGTTTTTTTTTGTCTGACTCTTTTTATATTTCACGCTCTAACACTCAACTGATCATCATTGCTATCACTATAATTTTATGTGATTGGACAACAACAACAATAATAATATTAACGATATGGATCATTCTTTCATTTCAATAACTTCAATATCACGTTAAAAATGATTTTAAAAAAATCACATCAAAAATGACAATAATTACACTAAAGGGGTACGGTGACGAGATGATCAACGTTAACGCT
This sequence comes from Trichogramma evanescens, assembly GCA_902732785.1. Lineage (NCBI taxonomy): Eukaryota > Metazoa > Arthropoda > Insecta > Hymenoptera > Trichogrammatidae > Trichogramma > Trichogramma evanescens. The sequence goes on from CACVKI010139205.1 coordinate 29,145, forward strand.
CAAGTCTTAAAGGTAAGACGTCACGTCAAGCTACAGCAACAAATTTTTCAACCTTTCTTTTTTTTTTGAACGATTTTTTATAGCTTGCTAAATTGGCACCTCTTTTTTTCTTAGAAAAACGCCAAATCGATCGGCTTTGTTTTTTTCTCTGTTAGTTCGTTTGTTTTTTATTTTGTTCATTACCAAATTGGCATGAAATATTTTCACTGTATAGCTAAAATTGACAAAGGCAAAAATAAGAACGCGTGCACCACCACCCACTGCCCTATTTTTATTTTAGCTCTATATTTATTGCGAATAGACAAATCGATTATAATTTATCTCACTCAATTTTCTTTATTTTACATCTAAAACTCTTTTAAGTTATTGTTTTTAACGCATCGTGGTATGTGTTGTTGTTGTTGTTGTGCGCTTAGGTAGAAAGTTTGAGTAGGGAAGTTGCCTCTCTGCGCACTACGCTACAGTCCAAGCATCGTCAGTTTCAAGACCTCGTGAATCGCCAGCGACGAAATTCAGAACAGGTAATGAAAAAATCTTACTCTCTCTCTCTCTCACTCTCTCATCAAACGCATCCGATTACTTTGCGAATCATTTCGTGACTTATGTTTTTTTTTTGCTCATAAATATTAATTAAGTTTCGCTTCGAGCTCGAGACACGCCAATTAATCAATTTGGTTTACATAAAAATAGAAAAAAAAAACTGAAAAACTTAAACGATGAAACCAATAAATTGACTCCGTGCGAGGTTCGATTAATTGAAACGCTACATTGAAATTGATTAATCAGCGCATCGTTGGTTTTATTTATATTTTCCAGACGGAGGAAGGCGCGACGAGCGATGGCAGTCCGCCGGAATCTTGGTCGAGCTTCAACGAGGACAAATCGGTAATTGAGAATATTAAAAATAAAAAAAAACTTTATCCACACTTTTTTCTCTCTCTCTCCTTGAACGTCGCTCTCAATCCGATATCTCGCATCTTCTTATTCAGAAAAAACTGTCGGCATTGAAAATGGAACTGCAGAACAACATGAAGACCTTGAACGATCGCCAGAGCAAGATCGACAGACTGAACGAGGAACTGCAGGATCTCGAGGAAAAACAAAAGGAGCTCAATGACGTAATTTTCGTTCCATTACGTAATTCGCGTATACACCGTAAACACGATTCCATTAGTCTAATTCGATTCCCTTTGTTTGCTTTCCCCTTTCCCAGTTGGAGAAGGAAGGACTGTACGAGAAGAAGCTGCTGCTGGCCGCTCGCTCGCAGGAGCAGCTCGAGGAGATAATCCGTCGCAAGCGCAGCCTGTCGCTCAACATCAAGCGTGCCTGTCTACCTGCAACTCCGTCGTCGACGACCACGACGAGTTTCGAGGTCGCGTCGACCACCACCACGACCAACGACGAGTTCTACGACGAGTCGCTGACCAACAACGAGGAGCCGACCACGCCCACCCTATCGAACGGCATGATCCTCACGGAGGACGAGGACGACGCCATCGTCAACGACAACGACGACGGTGACGACGAGAATCACAACAACAATCGCAAGCGAAAGATCGCCGCGAGCCTCGATCTGGTCCTGTACAGCGATCCCGTGCCGAGCCCCGACACGGCCGAGACCTTTCACACTGCCGCGGCCGACTCGCCCCGGTTCTTGGACGCCAAAGACGAGGAAGTCGAGCTGGACTTTAAGACTTCGATCGACGAGGTCAAGGAGTTCGCTGATAAATCCAAGCAGGAGAACGGACACGCCAGCGACGATAAGGAGGAGTCGAGTAAAAATGGAGACACGACGGTAAATAAAATTAAACTATATTACAATGAATTACGAGAGGAGGACACTGAAAGTCAATTTTATAATTTTAGCTATCGACCGCTTCGACGCAGCCGCTGGAAAATAACGAGGCCAACGACGAACGAGCAGAGTCGCCGATTCCATCGGCCGAGGATCAGCTGAGACGCGAGCAGGCGGTGCTGGAGCGCAGCGCGACGATGAAGCGCCTCAATCAGAAGATAGCCCGTCAGCGTCTGCTGGTGATGAAGTGCCTCGAGGCCTCGCCGCCGTCCAAGGACGAGCTCAATCGTCAGATCGCCGCGCTGCAGGATCTGCAGAGGCAGCAGATCGAGCTGGAGGTGTCGCTGCTCGAGCAGGAGCGCAAAACCAACGGCACCAGGTTTGTCGTTGAGTATATTTTTGGTTCAAATTGTTTGACAACTTTTCGTGACGATTTTTGTATTCGATAGTAGACGCGAGCCGACGACAGCTTCGAACACGGTCGATGACATCGAGAACAACGATGTTACGTCACCGAAACGCGAGCAGCAGCAGCAGCCACCGCCGAACGACGCCACGACGCAATCGATGAGATCTTGCAACAGTACCTTCAGCTTGGCGAGATCGAGACAAGCGAGCAACAACGACGACAGGCGAAGCGCTAACAGAACGCCTCAGGGTCGAGGCTACTCTTCTGTTTACTTGACCGTGAGTTCGATTGTCGAAAACGACGCATTTCTCACTGAAACGTTCAATGTCTTCTAAGTAATGATTTTTCATCATCATTACAGAGTCAGAATCGCGGCGATCGGCTCACCAGTCCGTACTCCCTTCAACTGACGCGCTCGCTGCCGTCGCTAGTCAATACGAACGGCGGCGAGGCCGTGGACAACATCATCGACATCATCGTCAGCGTGCCGTCCTACGTGGTCCGAGGTGCCGGCACCTCCAGCCACTACGAGTACGAGGTCAGGGTCGTGGCTTGCGACGACAGCTGGACGCTGCTGCGTCGCTATCGGCGCTTCCGCGAGCTCTACGTCTCGATGCGACAGAAGTACGGCAACAAGGTGTCGAACATCAGATTTCCGCCGCGTCAGGTGTTCGCCCGCTACGAGGTGATAGCCCGACAGCGTCGCAAGCGCCTCGAGGAGTATCTGCGCCGACTCATCCAGGTCTGCTCGGAGCTGCCCAGCTGCGAGCCGCTCTACAAGTTTCGCGGCAATCTCGCCGAGATCGACAAGCAGTCGCTGCTCGAGTTCAGCCCGTTCTTTCGCAGGGGCACGTTCGAGAGCAGCAAGTACGGCACTAGTTAAACGTTGCATAATTGAGAAAAAAGAGAGAGAGAGCCGCGTGTTTTTTGATGGCCGTCCATTATTGTACTATTACCGATTATTTGTGTGTGGATGTGTGTGTGTACATTATGCTACTATTAATTGCGATGTATGATTTATATTATTATTTAGCAATGCGTAATCGCGTACGATGCGCAGGAAAGTTTATATACCAAAGTTAAGATTTATGAGCTGAAGAGGCTTCGAATTGTTGATGAAAATTAAGTAAGATCGCGTCGTCGATGAGAAAATTTTTAAGCGCGCAACAATCGTCGATTGAAATTTATGCGATTGAATTCGAGTAGTATTATTGCGGGCAATACATTCGATCGAGAACAAAATGTGATACGTTTCTTTTTGTAAAAAGGTAATTAATTTTTATTTTGCATAAGTTTTTTCCATCAGAAATTCTGATTGAATATAGTTTAATGTAAATTAGGTTAATTAAAAAATATTTATTAAATTTTCACGATTTTCTTTGAATAAAAAAAATCGTTGAAAGTGATTTGTTTTTTATACGATAAACGCATGAAATGCAGAGTTTGATTTCCCGCCGAAACATTATCTAGCTGACATTGATAATAATCATCATTTGTGATTTTATTGCTACACAGATGACGATGACTGATAAACTCGAGTTATATATATATCAGTAGATAGGGAAATAATTGGAATATCGATGTGTACTGGTGAAACCGTCGAGTGATCGATTTTAGTACGTGTTACAATATAACAGTTCTCTCTTATAACTAGCTCGATCACACTAACAATAGAAAAAAAAACAAAAATAATATAAATGATGCTATTAACGCTGATAACAATAGAACTATGTTAAGCTACATAACGTCAATTTATTCGTCACCGATAAAAAAAAGGCGCTACGATTTTTTTCGAATGCTTTATGAAAATAAATATAAATATCTGATAAATAATATACAAGTCAGATCGAAATTGGCTTAAAACTTGTGTACTTTATAATAATGCATTTATAGAAAATCGTATTTATTAAAGAGCAAAACATGAACGATATTCTAAACAAAAATTTGTAAACCTAAACTTGAATCATATCTCAAAGGCATAATCAGTGCTAAGCAATTGAAATGAAAATTTCTGTAAGCATCTATGACTTTGCGTTCGATGCAAAGTCGTAGTATGCCGAAATGAAAATTTATAAAATGTTCAATGTAATACCGAGCGGAAGCTTCAATCTAATATCTCATATATTCTCATGGCTGTGTAAACGTACTTCTAAAGAAAGAGACGAACATGGATTGTAAAAAAAAAAAAATAATAAAGTCATATCGTGCTGTTGAACTTTATGGAAATGACAAGAAATCATTTTTAAAGAACTAATGATATAAGCGTTTGATAAGATGCGTTAATTTGTGTTTTTTTATATGTAAAATGAAATATGTGAAAGGTTGAGAGATTCTGTACAAGCAGTGAAAAACAATAAACTATAATTGTAGCTACTGCATTTTTTCGATTTTTCATTTATAAATAATCAATTCGAGTACTATGTTAAAAATACAAATACTTTATTCGATATTCAGTAAAAACATATACAATTATAATTAATTCAAATTTCTACAAATGTCTTAAGAAATATTCATCAATTTCTTTTTCATAATATCATATGCATTAACTGACGGGTAATGAACAGTCTTTAAGATATAGTAGTTTTATGGAATAATTGATGATTTACAACGAAATATCTTACTGTAGTACACTATTAATGCATAAAAAGTCTTTACAATTATGATTCCCTCCAATTGTCATGTTACTTGGATAATTTGTTATTACTTCCTTGAATCATTTTACTTAAATAAATATTTGTTTACTAGCTAATAGATCCACGAATGGAGCTACGAAAATTCGAGTAGAAAAGTAAATAACCAATCCAAATGCAATCGAAATCGGTAAAGCTGGCAAAGCTTTTTTGAAGATTGCTAGTAACAACAAAGTCAAACATAATCCCTGCAACGAAAATTCGATCATTTTGTATCAAATTAAAAACTTTCTGGTGGTTAAATGTGTTGAAACTTACGATTAGTATGGCAACGAAACAAGCCAGAGTAGTATTCCAGTCGCCATAACTTGAAGCTTTGCCGACAAGTACTCCATAGAAGATGAAATCTCCCAGACCTAATTTTACACCTCTCTCTTCTTCCATCATCATTTGTTGTTGTTGATTGCGACCAGCATCTACTGCCGGTGCTCTGCGAGGTTGGCCTTGTGTATTTTCCATTACTTGTTGAGCTCGACGAGTGCTGCGTTCACCTATACAAGCAATCATTTGATAAATTTTACTCGTGAAAAATAAATTTCGAGTATGAAACAAACAGGCAATTTTCTATGAAAAAATTTTCTTTCACTCTCTAAACTAAATGCTTGCAAGACCTAAGTGTATCTAAAATAAGCAAGCAATACTACAAGCTAATTAGACACGCAATTTAAATTGCCATTTGATTCTACCGTTCGTTTCCATCCATTCTCTCGTGAACCCACCATCTTCTGTCTCGCTCGTTACTGAGCTTCTTTGAATTCTTGCCGGCGACGAGACGCTTTCTTCGGCTGCACCGTCGTCACCACTAGCCATTGTAGTGTACATAACAGTGGACGAGTAGATCAAAGCCGGGAATATCGACTCATTTCTTTCTTGAGCAGTTTCCACTAATATTCTGAGCGGTCCATTTGGTGTTAGAACAGCGATCAAATCTGCAAAGAAAGAAACATTTGTTAACTTTGTTTTATAGAAATGAATAAACTAATTAAATTATTTTAACTTACCCCAAATGCTAATAGCTCCTAAAACAACCCATGCTGTCCATTCGGGTAAATACTTGATAAATACAAGAGCCATCAATGCAGCAATAAAAATAAGATAGGCTTGTTGTAGTTGCAAAGGTCCTTGCCAATGAATGCAAATGATTCCAACTACACCAAAGTTCCATAAACCTATGGCCAATGTAATAACATCCATTGGTATATTATAAGCCTTTAATACTTCTCTAAAAATTGAATAGAAAGTTAATTCAAACTCTTATCATTTCTCATACACTTGAAATTGATTTAACTTACTCGCAGTACAAAGATGAAAATAAGAACAATAATATTAAGGAGCTAACAATCAACCAAGCATGAATGGTTTTATAAAATCTGTACTTATACAGAATAATTAATAACACAGTCATAAGAACGACTACACTCATCAATATCAATGCATTGGCAACAGCTTGCCAAGCTTTGGTTCCTGTATCTGAAGTTTCTTCATGAAATGGAGTGTACACTCTATAAATAAATAAAATATTTAGCATTGGCAAAATGTATCTTGTTCTATTTTACGATATCAGCAATACTTACAAATACGCTCCTTTTGTAGTATAAAATTTGATAGACCTAATAGTAGCTACAACAACTAACATACACAGTGAGACTGGAACGAACAATTTGATAACATGGACAGCTCCATATTTCAATTCTTCCTCTACTTCTTCATCAGTTAAATCCATTGGATTACCCTGTGGTGGAGGTGGACCTTGATTTTCTCTTCTTCTTCTGTTGCCACCATATTCGATAGACACCTCTGGTACACTGCCGCTTTCCATCTGAAAAGTTTGATACTGAAAGGGTAAGCAATGATGCACATTTAAAAACAACAAACATGCAGAACACAGGTGAAAAAAAGCATGCAAACGGCAAAGCTCAAAGCACTTCTAAGCATACCTCCACAGTACTGGCAACCTTTGCTCCAGGTTTCTTGCGTTTGGGTGCTCCAGAGGAGCTAACTCCTGTGTTGGAACGAGTTTCAGCTGCAACATGTGCATCCATCAGGCTGGTGTATTCGTCAGCTTGGTCTGTGTCACTTTCAGACATTCATTAAAATTGAAATTGAACCTTGCGAAAGGCAAAACTTTCAATTGCCTTTTATAGGCAATGTATCAATTATGCATGTGTCACTGCGTTCGAGGAGTATTGATATCCTTGGCTATCTACAACCTTTTGAATGAGTATTTATCTTCAAAAATTCGTGCACAAATGCGTGTTCGACGTAAATCAGTGCGTTTGTATTAGTAAATATTTTGAGAGCCTACTGCTACAACTGGCTCGCGAACTCGATTAGAAACTGTTATCGCAGTGTTTATGAGCCGATACATAGATTGTAGAGAGGCTCTCTTTAGCACCCAAGGTGAATCAGAAATCCACTACATTTACGCGAATGTATACGTCATTTTCATCGAAGCAGCAACAAACAGCGCCACATTTGCGGGCGGTGCTCACTGATGGAACTATGGCCTCGACTCCGTTTTATACGTCATTTGCTACTTTGACAACAGATGTGTCAAACTTTCTCCGAAATTTTATCGGGACCCGAGCGCCACCACGTGGACGCAGGAATAAGCGGCCCATTTTGAAAGATAATCGGTATACGTATTGGCGCGAGTAAGTATAGATCCACAGACCGCGCGAGACACGCGTGCCACGAGTCATCGACACAGTATATATACCGCTTGGGACCTCGAATCATCGTCGCAGTCGAATTCCACGTTGAGACACACAACACAACATACAGCACTCGCGTCGTATTGTGCTCCGATTACGCGGATCGTATTATTTTATATATATTTTACAACGGCTTCTGCAACGATGAACGGAAACGACGACACCAATAATGACAACAACGACAGCACCGTAGAGGAAGCTGCGGGCACGGATCAAGATCTAACGGAAGATTACACTGACGAGTTCGTATCGTCTTCTGCTTTTTTTTTCGAGTCAAAAGTCAAAGCGTCTATATTTACTAACGATGATACAAATCCGTGTGTGTACAGCGAGGAACCCGCCTCGACCCAGCGCGCGATCCGACACGTGACCGTCGAGACACCGTCGCAGGAGGATGACAGCTCGTTCGTGCCCGAATTCGCACGCCCGGAAAAGGAGACCAGGAACCGCATGGTCGTCCCGATAAGAGCCACTGCCATGAAGGCGAAATTCAAGTGTAGCGGCTACAATGTCTGGAGAAGTTTCACCGGCACACACTCGGACACACCGGTATGTTATGTATTTATATTTATTTATTGCGATTACATCGCGTGCCTGTTTACGATGCGATCGAGTGAAACGCGAACGGACCATGGTAATTTTTTAATTTTTCGCAGAGGCTGGCGAACGGCATCGACAGACAGGTACCCGCCACGGCTCTGCCAAGTGGAGTCATCGACATCGAGGTTCTCGGGGACTTGAACAAAGAGTCCTACCTGCCAAACTCGAGCATCAAGTCCGTGAGGTTTCACAGGTCCGCGTCTCTGGCGATGGTCGCCGAATCCTATGGCACGATCTCCTTCACAGAAGTAAATATCGCTGTTTTTTTTTTGTTACAACTATCGTTGTTTTTTCTTCATTTATTAATTTAATTTATTCTTTTTTTCGAGCTTTTTTTTTAATTAAATTTTTTTTTTCGTTTATTTTTTTTATTTAGATAAATAAGGATGATGGCAACAAGCCTATAAAATCTATGCTATTTAACGAAACTAAACTTTCGAGTGTCATGTTTGTAGGCGACGGGGATGAAGCTTTCATCGGCTCTCTCGCAGATAAAAGTGATTATTTTTACGATTTGACAACTAACATTGCCTGTAGAACCTCCTTTCATGATTACGATACAAAGTGGGATGCGAAGGTAAAAATTATTTTCTTCTCGTTACAAAAAAAAAAACCAATCATTCCCGTGAAATAAAGCGAAAAAAAATTATTTTTCTTCTCAGACATTTAGCGTATCTCCCAATGGCGCTTGGGTGTCGATGAGCGGAAATGAACCAGAAATTACGATAATGTCGGTCAAGGAAAAGAGAAAAATATTCAAAGTACGCTCGGGGGGGAAATCGAGGATCCACTCGTACTCCACGAACGGCCACTTCATTTACACTCACGGAGGTGAGAGCGACTCTCGGAGCTTTTTCATAAAAATTAGACTTTTTGTCACGACTTTGTACGTCTAACCGAATGGAAATTTTCTTGCAGTCAAGGAAGACTGCACGAGAATGCAGGTGGTGGATCTGCGCCAGGGCAACGCGTTGCACGAGTGCCGATTCGAGAAGGGCACGCTGGGCCACGTGCCCGCGACGCAGTCGCCCAACGGCAGGTGGATAGCCTTCGGCGGTTTGAAGGGTCGCATCAGCATCTTCGCCAGGGAAGACATCGAGACCAATCACTATCCCCTGCCCATCATGACCATCAACAACTTCGACACGCCCGTGACGAGTCTGCGATTCAGCAAGAACTCGGAGATACTCGCGTTCGCGTCGAATCGCCTGCCGAACGCCTTCCAGATGTTCCACATGAACTCGTTATCGCTCTTCTACAATTTCCAGCACCACAGCCTGGTGAGATTCAAAAACAAGACCAACGTGACGGACATGGACTTTTCGCCACATGCCGGCTACATGGCCATCGGCAATACGAGCGGCAGGGCACATCTCTACAGGCTGCCGCATTACGACGAGTTTTAAGATAGAGAGAGAGAGAGAGAGACGATGTGTGATTTATAATTGTAATTGTAGTCCTTCGTCTAAGTTGTGCTTAAACGTCCTTAATGTATTATGTAAATTTCTTGTAGTCGTGTGCGATTTTAATTGTATATATTCGTATATATGTGTAACGGAGTCAACGTCGAACCTTAGATTTTTATTCATTATGAAATTGTGTAAAAAGATTTTTTAATTGTAAAAAAATGAAATGAACTAGATTTATGCAGCTAAAAAATGTTACTTTTTTCTTTTACTGGTTATTCAACTTCCCTGTTCCGATTCTCGCTGGTAAACATTACCTTTGTGGACTTTTAAATTTAAACTAAAAATGTTAACAAGTAATTAAAAAGAAATTTTTTTTATCATTCATTCCAAAAGCAAGAAAAAATCCTAGCCAATGATGTTAATTACTCTTTGAATCTTTGCTTAGTTTTATTTGTTTGAATTTTTATGTAATAGCGCAAATGTCATTGACGTTGAGTCTACATGACCGGCTACTGGCAAATGATTTTATATAATATTCAAAATCATACTCGATGAAATTTTGTCCATAGAAAAATAATTTATTACCACCTATTGTTGTAATAAATGCATGAATTCAATTAAGTAATCTTGCGTGTTAATTACAAGTTATAAATAAGATGAAAAATCATTCATAATTAAGAATAAAAGTGAAAAACGGTTTTTAATTAGAAAAGGAAGATATAATTTTGTATGAAAATAATTTTGAAATATAAGCAATAATTACACTATTTTAAAGTAATATGATGGTTTTAAACCATTACGAAATTGCCACCGATTATGACAGGCTGCGAAATTTCAAAATTCATTTCTGCTAGTCGGTTTTTAACATGGCTGCTTTGTTGATCAAAACGTGCCTAAAACAAAGGTCTGTAAAACAATAATTAATTAGCTATATTTGCTGAGGTTATTCATAATTTTGAAACTGCGTTGTTGAAGTTGTCAACAAAGTTAAATTCGAATATTGACAGTTTCGAAGTAGGGCTGCTCAACAAACATAACCTTGTCTTATTGAAATTGTTCTTGACGCAATATTTAGAAAATAAAAGTATTTTATTTTATTCTTTTGAAGCATAACAAAGAAATTGCTGACTGAAACATTCACTGGTAAAATAAAGCTGAGACCAAGAGTTGTCCTTGCCGACTTAACGTGTTTACAATGTTGTTGTTATCACACTACACCTGCCCTTTTAGCAAAAAAGAAAATTTCTCCAGCAGAAAAAAGACGAGTAAGTTGGGTATTACTTATTTTACTGTATAGTTTTGAAACAAATTTAACATCTAATTCATCTTTTATTCAGATGGAACAGGAGAAACTCTTGGCCAAGTTAAATCCAAAGATAAAACCTGATCGTCCATCAGTTGAAGTGTGGAAAAATATGACTGTCAAAGAGTTAGCAACTTCTGCTGGAAGACCTCTAGATGATATACTTGATGCATTACATATTACAAATAAAAACTTTCCTTTCAAAAGAGATACAATTCTGGAGGATCCATCAATTATACATGAAACTGTCAAAAAACTTGGAGCCAAAGTAAGAGTTGTTACTCGTCCTAGTGATAAAAAAGAAGAAGTAAACGAAGCAGACTTAGATGCTGTAAAAAGGTAAAAAAAAACACTTTTGAATTATGTCATTGCAGTAGTCTGTAAATGATTTTTTGTACATTTTTTGACAGACCACCACCAGACCCTTCAGTTCTAATTAAAAGAAGACCAGTTATTACAATCATGGGACATGTTGATCATGGTAAAACTACATTATTAGATGCCTTGAGACATTCATCAGTTGTTGATACTGAATTTGGTGGAATTACTCAACATATTGGAGCTTTTAATGGTGCTTACATTTAATATTGAAAATTTCAATTATCATCAAACTTAATAGTATTTGTAATCATGAATTTAATTTATAGTGACCCTGAGCAGTGGTGAAAAAATGACATTTTTAGATACTCCTGGTCATGCTGCATTTAGTGCTATGAGAGCGAGAGGTGCTAATACTACAGACATTGTAATTTTAGTTGTTGCAGCAGATGATGGCGTAATGGAACAAACTATTCAAAGTATAAATATGGCTAAAGATGCCAAAGTACCTATAATAGTTGCTGTCAATAAATGTGACAAGCCAAATGTTGATATAGTAAGTTCTCCATTATTTTTATTAGAAATATTTTATAACAGTCAAATTATTTCCAATTATAGAGTCGAACACACGCTATGTTAGCAGAAGAAGAGATTGTTGTAGAGGAACTCGGAGGTGATGTTCAAAGTATAAATATATCAGCTTTAAAGCGAACAAATTTGGATCAATTGATAGATGCTGTAGCAGCACAAGCTGAAATTATGGCATTAAAGGGGGATCCAACTGGTCTTGTAGAAGGTGTTATTATTGAGGCCACTAATGATTTACACAGAGGAAAATTAGCAACTGCTCTTATTCAACGTGGCACTCTAAGAAAAGGAGACATTTTGGGTAAATTTTAATTTTAATTTTGGATTTCAATTGATAATTTTATCAAAGAATTTATAGAAAATTATTTATTCTCGTTTTTAATTTTTTTATAAAGTTAGTGGATTAGCTCATGCAAAAGTGAGAGCAATGTTTGACCATTCTGGTACGGTTGTCACCGAGGCGGGTCTTTCAGATGCGGTACAGATAATTGGTTGGCGTGAATTACCGAACGCTGGAGAAGAGATTCTTGAAGTAGAGAATGAAAAACGGGCCAATCAAGTTATGAAATTTCGAAATGCCAAAATAAATGAACAAAAATCAGTAGAACACAAAGTAGCAGCTGAAGAAAAACACAAAATACATCGAGTGGTAAGTTTTAAGACTATAATATTAAATTTAATTTGAATAATTAAATTCCTAATAACATTTTAGGAATATGAAAAACTCCAAGCTCAAAAACGTGCATTAGGCGTTAGAAGGTGGAGAAAAAAAGGAAATAGGGAAAAAGAAATGATAGAAGATACTTTTCCTAGAGTCAGTATAATTGTTAAAGGTGATGTTGTTGGATCTGTTGAAGCCATTTTAGATGTTTTGGATACATACACTGAAGAAGACAAATGTAAATTAGCATTAGTTCATTATGGAGTTGGAGCAATTTCAGAAAGTGATTTAGATTTAGCTAAAGCGTTTAATGGTAATAGCTCAATAAGACAATGAAATTATCTATTTAATTAATTCAATATAAATCACAAAATGGAAAATTTAATTATTGTCTTTTTTCAGCTATTATTTATTGCTTTAATACTAAAGTACCAAAATCTTTAAATATGGCAATTGAGAAAGAAAATATTTCCATTCGCCATCACAATGTAATATACAGATTAATTGACGATCTAAAATTAGAAATTAATAAAAAGTTACCAATTATTCAAGCAGATGAAACGATAGGTAAAGGTTATGCTTTATTTATGTTTAAATTATTTCTATTTTTTATTTCAATTGCAATGTTTTTTTAAAGGTGAGGCTGAGGTACTTAAAGAATTTGAAATAAACGAAAAGAGGAAAAAAGTTAAAGTTGCTGGGTGCCGATGCATAAAAGGTCAACTTAAAAAGTCAGAACTTTTTAAAATTATTCGAGACGGTGAAGTCATTTTTAGAGGAAAAGCAGATTCAATTCGACACTTAAAGAATGAGATTGACACGGTTAAAGCTAATATGGAATGTGGTGTAAAATTAGCGAAGGTTGATTTTGAAATTAAACCAGGTGATAAATTAGTTTGTTATGAGGTTGTAGATAAAAATCAAGAGACTGACTGGGATCCTGGATTTTAGAGTAATATATACAAATTTTTTTGTACTCGATCGTTATTTGTAAAAAGGATTAAACGAAATCTTGTAAATACAATTGTATATACTCACGTTATTTTTGAAAATAAATTCTCGTAATTGGAAATTTATATAAAACTTTCTAATTTTGTAATTTACTCATAAATAATTCATAGTTACTTTGTTAAAAATGAAAAAAATCTTTATTTTATTGTCACAAAACGTAGGCATTTCATTAAAAATATTGAATTCATTAAAATTGTATACATTGACAAGCTCGCGATTTACAAAACACGAGTAATCAATGCCGATTCGATTAACTCGAATCATTTCTCACTAGTCCAACGAGCAGTCAATCCTACAGAGTACTCGCCGTTTTTTTATTTGTTATAAATTCCTCATGATATCCTTCTCAGTGATGAAATTATAACAATGTTATGTATCTCGTAGATTACAAAAAATGCGTAGGTAGCCGATAAGCAAAATTTTTCACTCGTCAATCCACAACACAATGTACGGCCATTCGACGGGTAAAAAAAATTTGTATCGTATAATCGTCTGCCCTCGAGTTATTTTTCTCGTTTTAACAAGTAACATTATGAACAGTCTGCGTTTCTATTCTAAACTATCATTGCTGGTAATGCAGATTTTTTTCTTCTTTTTTTTTCAAGGGTTATCACTCAAAACTCACACGCCTACACACGTTTTCATTACAACTACATCACGTTCGCACTCTTACTGTCTCATCAAAGTCGGAATTTTTTATCTTTTATCTTAAATCTTAAGTTTTATCTTAATCATAAATACTATAAGCGAAAATCAAGTGTTCTTGATCGCACTGTACATCTCTTTTTTTGATTTTACAAGGCCTCCCGCGCACCTGCTGCTACTACTTGGCTTTTTGGCTTCGGCTACGAGAATTCATTCGCGCCACCGGCAACAAGTCAAAAAATTTACATGCGCGCGAACGCGCGTGTGTCCACTCGATGCACGCAAATGAATTCCACACCTCGGCTGATGGGCTGCAGGATGGATGAATGGTGGTGGTGGTGGTGGTGGCGGTGGCGGTGGCGGTGGTGCTCGCGCCCTCATCCCTTACGACGACCCACCGTAAGTCTCGCGAAAGCGACGCTGCAGATGAAGAACGATTGACAGCACGCTGCCGAACTTCTTCCTGTGCGTATTGTTCTGTCCGGCGGCGTCGGTCTGAGTCTGCTGCCGCCGCTGCTGCTGCTGCTGCTGCTGTTGCTGTTGCTCCTCTTTGGGCAGGACCTTGATCTCGTCTATCACGGCGTCGTTGTCCGGATGAACGAAGAAGGCGAGCGAGTGGCGGCGGGGCATCCAACTGCCGTAGGTCACCACGCGATGGTTGACGGCGTGCACGGCGCCGCCGGTCCAGTGGTGGAGTATGTCGCCGGCGTTGACGATTATCGCGCCGGGAAAGTGGCCAAGCGGCGTCCACGTGTCCTTGCCGGGCGTTTGGATTTCCAAACCACCCTCGCAGTCCTGCACAAAACGAGGGGGGGGGGATAACGATTATTAGAAAATCTTTTTTTTTCATAGACTTGGAAAAGTAGATCAGTTGTTATGTATGTTTATATCATTATTCATAGGCAGGCACGCAAAAACTTACAACAATATTAAACATTAAATAGATCCTGCAAAAACAATATAAAGTAGATAATTATTTTACAAGTATAATAAAGCTGTACATTTAATGAGCTCATTAGTGCTTGAGAATGTAAGAAAAACAAACAGATTCTAAGCGTATAGCCATACCGAGTCAAGTTTAACCCTGTCCTGATTTACATTATATACATCTCAATCACGCAACAGAAGTCCCCGAAGCCTCGCGGGAATGAAATAAACGCACGCACACGCGCACAGACCAATCGATTTTTATGATTTCTCTATGCAAACGAACGTTAAGAAAATTTTTACGCTCGCGGTGCACAATTGCGGTGCTATCCTTATAATAACATTGCGTAATGAGAGAAAAAAAAAGTTGGAAAAAAAATCCTAAGCGCGTGTCTGCTTGTGTGTATGTGTGTGTGTGTGTGTGTGTGTGTGTGTGCAGCGCGCGACATTTCGCAAGTAATATAAATCTGAGCTGTAACCCCAATGAGAAAGTCTTATAACGCAAAAATAGTCGAGGCATGGACAATTTTTCTTTTACTTCAAAATATATATCTCGATATTGTTACGTCGCAGTTTACGACTGTCTCTCTCTCTCTCTCTTACTCTGAGCGCCTTATATATTTTATTATGCAATGAGTCGTAAAATATAATATATAAGAACATTTTCCAAGCGCGTATACACACTTGTATGTGTGTATGTGTGTGTGTCAAAGCCCTTGTAACTTTCAAAAGCACTAATAACGAAGCTCATAATTCATCTCTTAACCTTCGCTCATTATATCGTTAAATAGGCATAATATATAAAATGAGAGAAAAAAAAATAAGTCGAGATAACCGTACCTGGATGAGCAGAGTCAGAGTTCCGTAATCGGTGTGAGCGCCGCAGCGAGTGACGCCCGGCTCCACGAATTTGATGGGCGGATAGTAGAGCACCCGCATGGTCGACTCGTTGCCCTCCTCCAGCATCTTCGTGTGTTTCGAGACCATGTATTGGGAATTTTTACCGAGACCCATGGCGAGCGACTGATTTTTTTTCGATTATTTTTTTGTTTTGTTCGATTTTTTTTGTCAATCGATTATTTCGGATTTCGTCGGTAGCGCATGGAGGGTGGAAAAGAAGAATCGTTTTTTCAATTGTGTTTTTCTTTGATGAAGGTTTTGTTGATGAGATGTAAGTAGATTATTAAGTGTTGGTTACGAAGCATACAGTGAGTAAGAGTCTGGTCATTTGTTTAAGCTCGGTGGATAGGTCGTCGATGGCGGCACGGAATTGCGGCACTTCCTTGTCGGGTAGCGGGCCCTTGAGCTTCGACACGTTGTAGGCGTGGCGCAACTCTTGGCGCTGCAGCTCCTTGTCCATTCTGAAAAATACGGCGTCGCACAATTAAGACGTCGCGTTCGTGCGTAAAAGGTATAATAAGTAAAAAAAGCTGTCGTACCTTTCCATTCCAGGCTTGATGTAACCATGATTGGTGTCGGGATCTCGGCTGTACTTCTCGATGGTCTCCTCGGGAAGCTGGAGGAAACTGTTCATAGCCTGGTAAGCAGCTCTCACCTAGAAACGAACAAAAAAAATGACGATTAAAAATCGAAATGCACGTCATCGATATAATTCCAAGTGATTTCTTTTTCTCGTACACGCCGAGCAGGGGGTAAAAAAATACGCAGCTTGAAAAAGCTTCCGATCACGTGTACATCACAAGTCTGCCTTCTCGCGTCGTATATACGCACGTATATATAAGTATAAAGGAAAAATCCCCCATGGCGCCAGTAGGCGCGAGTGCACATCTTTCAACGGCATAACTTACATCGCTTTTATTATTAACAGCGCCATCGCCATTATCGAGGATTCTTCATTTTTCCCTTTCATTATATTTTTGATTCGCGCACGCGCGAAAAAAAAGAACTATTAGTACAGAAGCAGAAGTTGGGAGGACGAGAGGATAAGGACGACGACGTCGTTCTCTCGTCGCTCTGTTGCTCTCTGTGCAGTTTTTCGAGCTCCATATACGCAGTACGCGCACGAGGCACACGTTTAACCGGTTCCACGGATGTGAGAAAGAAAAGTAAAAAAGCTCCAAGAGTGCAGCTACGTCTTGGTAAGTCGTAGTCGTCGTCGACGACGACGGAAACGTAGCAGAATAGATAGTTAGCGGCGTGCGGATCTCTTTTTACTCTTGTTACTCTTCTTGAAAAGTAAGAATATTATCCCGTAAACGGAGTGCCGAGATACATCGTCTTGGAAAACTTTTACACTTTTCTACGTAGTTATAAGAGTCAGGAATTTTATGAATGGCATCTTATAGCTATGTTGACATTTTAATATTTTTAGTAATAATATTCAATCATGTCGGAAGATAAGTCAAATCTATTGTGTCATCTTAAAAAAGGACCAAGTTCATCGTTTCTTTCGATCATTCTTGCAAGTGCGCACGATCTCACGTAGAGTCAAATCCATCGATCTTTCAATACATCTATTGTCATTATTTTTTTTTCATCTTATTAAAATGGAATCGATCCTGAATGTCATTTGATCGTATCGAATTGACACGAGCGAACAATGCTTTAAGCATAGTTAAAAAATCAAATTGATAAGAAAATCGACGCCGTCCCCGGCGATAAATGACAAATTATCGTATATTTTTGCTGAAAGTTGATCGCAGATAATGAAATTCGCTATAACGATACATTGCGACAATTGATTATAATCCCTCCAAGCCTTGATCGGTTCGTTTATTTTCCTATTTTAATCTCGTTTCAACATCTAGCGGGCAAAATATTTTTGTCTTAGAGGTCAACGAACTCGTGACGTCACAAAAAAAAAATCAATATTTTCGGCTTCGCAGATTTTTTTTTGCGACTTGGAAACATTAGTCGGAACATTAAGTGGTTATATAACTTCCGCGCAAGAGACGTCAAAATATAAACAATTCGACACGCCCAGTGTGGACAATTTTATCTAAATAACACTCTTGATCAAATATGCAGAACTTTATAAAGCTTGCGACATTATTTCTTGCAAGTATTAATGACGTATTTTCAGTCCGCACGTTTTTTTTATCAATTTACGATGTTTGAAAAAAAAAACTTTCAAATTTACCCGTATAATACACACCCACGCAGAGGAAACGATAAATCTCTCTTCGGGTATTTTTTGCTCTTTTTCATTTGCCTCTGATCAACAAACGATTATTATCGTCAAATTTAAAAACAAAAAAAAACCGAAACATTCCATTATCAAATATTCGTATTTTTTCTCTTGAAAATCATCAACACTTACGTAAATTAAACGGCACGACTCGGCCTTCGGTTGAAACAAATCGTCATTCTCGCCGCGTTATGCTCATTTGTTTCATTTTTATTTTTAACGTATATTATACAAAAAGCGTGCGCGGTGCAAACGTCACGAAAAAATGAAAACGAGCAGCGAATTCGAGTCTCTGGCTAAAAACAGAGAGATTCGACGGAAAAGAAAAGAAAAAAGGCAGGAGCGTGAATAATACCTTTTTCAACGGTATGCCATGGTTCACCAAGATGCAGATGCCTTTCGTCGTCAGAGCTTTGACTAGCTGCTCGGAGGTGCTCTGCAAGATCGAGTACTGCGGGCAGAAGTGATCTGTAACGAGGAAAAAAAGAACGATTAATTTAAAAAAATATTCTTCTTGTTTATTGATAATTTTTTTTTTTTCAAGAATGAAATTCGAGTACACACGGGGTGAAAAACAAGCGAATTCAACTGTGTCCCATATTAAAAACGAAAGACACGACATACATATAGGTATATCTAAGCCGTGCGACACGCAACCATCATGGGTTTGAAATAGGCGTGCTGCTGCTGCTGCTGCTGGCGCTCTGCGCGAAATGAGTGTTACAATAATAGCGGCGCCCGTCTCGCTCTTTATACTATGACCGAGCCATCAAACACTTATATATAATCGCGCGGCAAAGAGAGCACATCTTTCTCTCTTTTGCATGGCTCCTTTGTGATGATGCACTCGCGTGTGTATAGTGCGCGCATCAACTCATGTGCGAGGCTGGCGATGATCGTATACTCGAGTCGGTATATTGCATGGATTTAGCCAACACACGAGATGGATGCGTTTGTATTGTTTTTGGCGCTTGCAAAGCTCGCGGTCTATAAAAACTCTAACGATTGGCAAATTTATTTAATTATACGGCAATTCGCTTGATAGATCTTCGAATTAATTGAATATCAGTGTCGCGATATATACCGTGCATATCGAATATCATAAGGCGCTCGGACGAAATTAAATTTCCTCGACCCTATGCAGTATATAGCGGCGGCGCGAGATTGCGCAGCGAAACATAAACAAGACATACACGCAAGAAATCGTCGTCAAGGCATCTCTGCGTCAAAGCCGCGTGTGTATATATCTCGAGTTGTGAATCAGAAAATCGGAAAATTCACACTTTCACCGCAGCGCATGCACAAATTTCGTCTACGGGTACGTGTATAATAATCGTCGTTCGGTGCGTCGAGAGATTTCCTGGGTTTTCCTGTCATCGTCGTCGTCGTCGACGTTGATACAGTGTGCGCATATCTCTACGCGCGTTTTCAAATGCATCGCGCTCGCGAATCGCTAATTCGATATATTGCGAAAGGCGACCTCGAGTGTGCTACCGACGTCGACGCGCGGCCACTCAGGGCAGCAAGCCAAATCGACGATCTCGAACTGGGTCCGAGTATAAGAGTCTCAGCAGCGAGCCACGAGCCACGAGCGCACTTATAAACGTATATTTTTTGTCTTTAATAACAAATTATTTGTCTTCGATTGATATATAAAGTCCCGAGTCGAGCGGGAGATATTAATTTTTTTTTCATTGCACTGCAAACAATAATAATAAACGTCGATGATAAAATAGCATTCTCTCACTCTCTCTCTCTCCTCGTCGCGATCGCGACGCGAATAAATTTATATTGTCAAACGATTATCTCAAAGATTGAATAAAGTTAGCGCACATATTTTTAATCTCTCTTTCTCGACGAGCTATTTATACGAGATATAATGCCTATATCGTTCCGAGGGTTCTCCCGCGCGCGCGCGCGAGTTTATACAAATGCGCGTTAAAATGGAATTAATGACTCGAGACGAAAGTCATTTGTCGCACATCGCTCATGTTAGTTGACGCAGAGGCTTAACAATTATCAGGGCATTTATTTATTGGCTCTTTAGGTAAAAGACAATTCGCGGCGCACTGATAAAGCCACGCTATATGCTTATCATGCGCTCATCCATAATACACTGACACTAGCTGCCCCGTGAGCTGCAGAGACGGAGAGAGAGAGAAAGAGCGGATGTACGTTTGACAGCTGTAAAGTCTCTCTCTCTCTCTCTGCCTATAATAGCGCGGACGGGAAACGCGTGTGCGCTGATACTTTTTATTGCACAAAAATAATGTATATATTACGCATATAGCCGCGTATAGAGTGCGTAGGCTCGGGTTGTCCTCATTATTCTCTCCAGCTAGCTCTCTCTCTCTCTCTCCCTTTTCTTTTTATTTTCAATATAATATGATGTAAAAGCTCTGCGCTGCGCGTAGCGTGCATACAGATTAGAAAGAGCTGATGAAAAAAAAGCCGTTTATAGAACTTGCATTTTCAATTACGCTCGCCTAAATAAGTGCGCGTAGCAACGAGCACGACGACGCGTGGTTGTAAAATTCAATTGCGGAGACTCGCGCGGCCATGCGCTGCACGCGTATATATTTATTTTATCGCGCGTTGCGCATAATAGCGCCGATAACTGCCTTAGCGTGCGCCTATAGTAATGTGCGCGAGTGACGAAATTTTCCGGAGCTCCATATGATTGTTGTGTATATTATGTTGTAGACATTTGTGTGTACAGAATACATGTATTATATCGAGTTACAAATGTGGCGTATTATTAATTGGCGAGGTTAATTCGACCAATACCGATTTTCGAGTCAAGTCTCGGCGTTGTACTTGGTTTCACCGAGACGGACAGACAGACAGTCGGAGAAGATATAGTTCGAACGCGACGTGTGTAACAATACACATCTGACGCGAAGTCAAGGCCAATTTCGCGATCGCTTCTTGATATCTGCCACACACGCAGACACAGCAACGCGTTTTACATGTCTATACTATAATTCGTTATACACAAAGAATCGCGATGTTACGCATACGGCTCTTTTTCCTCTCGCTTCTTTCTTTCTTTCTTTTTTTCGTCAAATTAATATCAGTAATTTGCAAGAGGATCGCATTTGGGTCATAAGCCATTTGCATGTGTGCGCAGCGCGGGTAAAAGCAGAGACGGACGTCGAGTTTCAAAGGAGAACTCTCGACTCTTGCTGCTGAGAGACGCAAAATGTGGAAGCCGAAGCAGCAGCAGCAACACACGCACATACACCGAGCGAGAACACGCGAAATTTATGACATTTATATTTATAATACGGGTACTGCATTTATAGCGGGTCAAAATTTCACTTTTAGTCGTTATCGTGGCTAAAATTCGCAATGCACGCAGCTCTTGAACTCGATTCCGAAAATTTGAATCCACTTAGATAATCGATTATGTCGTTGAGCTCGTGAGACGCGGATTTTCTTTTTTGTTTCGACGCGCGCGCTCGAGCAGCACCTGAAAAGACTGGAAGCTAATTAAGACAATGATGTATGAGCTGTGCAGGCCGTTGCGTCATCGCGAAAAAGCTGCGCGCGGTGCAACATGTTTCGAGCACGTGGAAAAACTAAATACGTGCCTCGCGCGAGAGTGAACCAAATCATCGGGCGCGCGCACGACTCACATCTATGAGCGCATATTTTTACTTGGAAAACGACAAAAAAAAAAGGAGGATAAAAACAAACGACACAAAAAAAGGTGCGCCACGAACGTTGATTGTTTCGAACGTCTGTACGGATCGCTGGCGATCATCGCTTTCGTAAAGCAACAAAAGCACTCCATCACGTGAATATATCGGAGAGCTTATATTAAGAGATCGTTTTTTAGGCTTCGCGAGCGCAAACACACACGTGCCGCGTGCATCGACACAAAGAGCGATCATCAGCGAGGTAAATACGATAATGTCAACGCCACGGCTGATAATGTCATTTATTAATTAATAAATAAAAGCCGTTCGATGTAAATCTCGAGTAAATAAGAGAGAGAGAAAACGTATCGCAGTGCATTCCTCGCGTATATATATTATCGTGCACGCATTGGCGCGCGGGGCGCGGAATTCGATAGAAAAGCGACGCGGGGAAAAAAGGCGATAAGTACTGGCGTCAAGATTATGCCGGGCGTTTGTATATATCAGCTATAATAGCGATATTCGTTTAGAAGCCTACCTCGAGCGTGTAAACATTGCTGCGCGCGAGTACCGGTCACGCACATTGGCGAGCCATTGATTGCCGATTTTTTTTTTCGTTGGTCTCTCGTTGTCGCTAAGTCGACTTCTTGTGCGGTTGACATTAGAAATTGCAACGCGATACACCGCAGAGAAATATTATATACACACGCGTGCTTTGAAGGTGTATAATATACAGACAGAGAAATGTATATAGGGGTGGGAGGTTCTATATTAGCCGGAAGATAAAAATGTGCAACGTACCGATACGGAAAAATATAGGGAAGACGATCGCGGCGAACGATACACTATACATTCAGTTGTCGTATATGCATAGGTTTTTTTTCTTTTTTAACGCACGTCAAGGAATCGTCGTCTAGATGTACGATGCTGTATAGAAACTTCCCGACGTCGTATGCAGGAAGCAATTTGATTTTTTAAAAATCATAAATTATGACTAACGTATATGTATGAAAATCAAAGCCGTTCATTGAGATTTATCGAAACATTTGTCACTGCGCGTGGTGGAACTTACTTAATGCATACACACATACATCGCGAATCGCATAAATAACGGCGCGGCTGATACTACGCACAAGTGTCAACCATTCCAGAGCGCGCGAGTATTTAAAAGTTTCTCAGCTCGCGAGAAGCGCGATTTTCATTTGGCATCACATACCATAGTACGCGTGCGCAAAACCAATCGCGATTTCCGTTTTTTCCGCTTGCGGGGCAGCAACTCGATGCTGCGCGGCAGTACTGACTGCAACCTGTTGGTAAACATTGCCTCGCGCGCACGTGCGATGCGCTGCCGAGCGGCACAAGCCGCTGTGCCACTTGCATTTGTTCGTAAAAAAAAGGAAAAAAACATTCAACGCGAAGGCCTTGGAAAGTTGATCTGTAAAGCTTCGATTCGAGTCAGTACTTACGAATTGTTATGGAAATCAAAAATTTTCCAATCAAACATACACAGACGGCTTGTATACAAGTTTTGAAACGTCTATTATACGCGTGTATCGATTATGGTATCTTACGCGGCTGTGGCATTACAAAATGGAAAGTCATTCATAAATTCGCTCGGCTCGTTGAAAGCGCGTAATCATCTTTATCTCTTCATTAAGTTGTTACATTCGAACATGAGTATACGTAAATGAGTGTGTGTGTGTGGGTATCAATACACACACATCGACGATGACCAGTATACGTCACAGTGACAATTCACGCGTTTAGCACATGTTGCTTAACGTGCAAAAATCAGAACGACCGAGAGAGAGAGAGAGAGAACGGCGCGAACTGCTTTATGCGCGCGTATGATCGCTACGACGAGTCGTCTGCGTGTGTCCTTTATAAAGCTCGAGGTCTTTTTTCTTCCTACCAGGCATGATCGTCTCATCGCCAGTCGCGGAGTACGTTTACCTTTTACGATACAGCGTGCGAGCGACGTTTCGCGAATACCAATGGATGTATACGAGCTCGATCGCGGCTCGTATCTTTACATGCACGACGATCGTTTCTCAACTCGAGTCATGATTTTTGAGTATGTGCGCGGATCGCGTACGCAAACGAGCGCTTATTCCATTATTTGCATGGGTCAGAGAGAAAAAGAGAAGAAGAAAAAAAGTCAAAATATCGAAGAGCGAGTGGCATTTCCTGCCAAGTGTGCTTCTAAGTACGTACATTGGAGTCTTATATAGCTGAAAACGTTACCAGCTGTGCGTGTGCCATACAGAGTTCGACGTAAAAGGTTTCGCTTTCGCCTTTTTCCGTCCCTTTTTCTTTCTCCTTTTTTACTTTTTCTCCTTTCATCTCTTATAGCTTCTCTTTCTCTCTCTCGTACTTGCTTGGCATAATTATTTTTTTCTACAGCTCAACGACGACATACGCGAAATAACGAAGTCTGTCATTTATCGTGGTCTATACTCGCGTTACGTACAACACATATCGTCGTAAACGAGAAATAGAGACACAGAGAGACGAGATCACGCCTATGGTTCATTCGTTTGTATTTTTCCAAGAGTTTGTTGCCCTTTCCACGGGGCTCCTCTGATTCTCGATCTATTTCTGCGCTTCAATTTTTCCAATACAGAAACACATAGCTCGCAGAGGCCGCGGGTATATAGGATGCGCACAACTATACGCAGAGCATGATATACATGGAAGCTATTAAAATTCATTATTCAATTTAGCCATGTGTGCAATTTGATAATTAAATACTAGCGCGACGCTCGCGCGCGACAACACATCTAGGCGCCCGCGTGAGTGGTGCAGTTATCGGAGTCGTTAATTGCATGATTGTATCTCTCCGGTCGCGCGCGCGCGCGGAGCAGCAACAGGTAGTAAACGTTGTTGTTGTCGCATTTAGTGCGTGCAAAATACTTTGTAACGATGCGAAAATTTGTAATACAAGCTCTAAAACGGCGAAACTTTAGACGTAATTCAAGTTCACCTCGCTCGTAGGTAGCTATATACCTATATCTGGCTGTATGCAACGACATTCGGTTGCGATCGCTCGGTCGCTCGGTCGCTGCACAAGGTGAAGCCAAGGCATGAATTTTCATCGGTGCAGCGTGGCGACCGCATGTATACATATGCGTCGTACATGTATGCTGAGAACGATTTGAAATTCATACCCATGGATCGAGGTTACTTATATAGCTCGGGAGTTATAGCACGCGCGCGAAGCCGCGCGGAGATCTTCGCGATCGCGACGGCACGAAGCTTATACGGCGCAGCGTGTATATAGCGACTCTTGGTGTTTTTACAATGACACGATTCGTTTATTTATTTCTCTTCTCCTCGTGGGGTACGGAGCAACGACGACGACAACGACGACGATGTTGACCAGACGAAACGAAAGTTCTAAAGTCTATATTTTGCGACCCAAAGAGTACACACGTGGACTTTTTTTGTTTCGCGCCTCGCGACCTGATAAAAAGTGGACCACGAGTATAAATACGGAGAGATGCGTAATGTATATACGTAAAACCGGAAATGTTTTGGTCATTGGCCTGCCACACGAGAATAATGTGGAGTACAGATTGGTATTAGTCATATTCTGACACCTATTCAATAGCGAACGTCGCGCCTGAACAATACGCTTCGTTTTCAAATGACTCCGACAAAATTAAGATTGCAGTGTTACGCTCGTAAATTGATTAAGTTTTTAAATAAAGGCGTATTTCGATCGTTACAGAGCAGAAGAAAAACGAGTCTCAATTGGATTTTTATGCGAACATACACTGATTGCACAGCTGCCTGTTGCTGCCATGTTCTATCTCTTTTATACTTAACCGATTTTCGCAAAGCAAATGCCCTAGTCTCACCTTGAATTAATTTTATTTTTTTCTCGACTTAGCGAGTAATAAGTCACAGGTAGAGGAAAAATATTTAAAATCAAATGTCGTATTGAGTAGGCATAATATTTACTGCAATAATTTAGTAGATTTTGATAGAAATACCTAAACTCGTGACTACATAAAGGCTGTTTTATCCGACATTTTTTAAATATCGATGCGATAGCTGTGGGTATAACCTGACAAACCCGCTTTTATAACGTTCGATAAAAAAGAAACCTCATCACAATTTTAATAACTTTAAATAAAACAACTTATCCCACCTAGCTGTGCGGCGCATCTAGCTGATATAGACAAACCGCAACGACCTATTTGATAATGTTTCACCTTAATTATAAGAGAACAGCGCCAGCAGCAGCATCAACAACAGCGGCACTAGAAGCAGTACTCGCGATTTACATAAACAAATACTACACAGGCACGCGCGCGCGCCGAGTGTTATTTTTTCCCTCTCACGTTGACACATTACGAGTGAACGAGAACGAAGAGCAAAAACATAATCACGAGCTCGCATAAGTATTTCGAGTGTGCGGGTCTCTGACTGACGTCACGTGCTTTCGTAGTTGCGACGAGCGCGATGCGCAAATAATGAGAAACGCGAGACATCATGAAAATTGTAGCATATTATTGTGTATACATATTTTGCGACAAGTTCGTTGGAAGAGCTGCTAAAAAAAATACACTCCAGAGAACGAGAGGCCGATGTTACTATAGAGGTAATCGTTCTCGAACAATGAGTAACGATTTGGCAAGTCGTAGTTCAACGAAGATGTAGTGAAAAGTTATTCCATAATTCAACGTGTTTTTCTTACATCATAACGAAGTTTTCGCTGGTGCTATTTAGAAAGGGAGCGTCGTATTCGCTGAATAAAATTTTGATTCGATGCTAGACGAAGAATAGGTACATTGTATTTTGATCAAAGATATAAGATCATAGAAATATGGCAAAGTTTGCCTACGACCCCCTACTTTAAGCAATTTCATCACCGGGAGGCTATTTTACTTGCTAAATGCGAATTTTTTTGTTGCTGCAATTAAATTATCGCATTACATGTATATATAGGCAGAACAAAGAAAAAAAGAAACGAACGGTTCATTCATCGAAAAACGCATATGACCCACTTACCGCGGCCGGGTAGACTAATAATAATAATAATATATAAAACCAGAGGCGCACGACGGTCTGCAGACGATACGTCTGCAGGAGGGTGTGCGTATATTAATGTAGACGCGTCTGAATCGGGGGGACCCGAGAGGCGAGGGCCCAAATACCGCAGCAGACGCAGACAGACACAGACGCGCGCACCTTATGGCAATCCAAAGACAGAGAAAGACAGTGAGAGAGAGAGAGAGAGAGAGGGGAAGTTCCCTTTTGTGCCGAGGAGCGACAGACAGTGACCTCGTATAATATATAAGAGCTCCGATATTCGTATGCATTATGGCGATCGCAGCTCGGAAGTGTACCAAGCGAGACCTTCGTTCGCATCTGTACATTATGGGTATACAGAGTAGGTACACAGAAGAAGGCGACTCCTTTGCGATCGACCTCGGGCTCTTGTACGGTATTGGCGCGGGATTTTTACAGCAACAGTTCAACGACGTGGGGTCTCTCTTTACGTACACTCCAAAAATTGACTCGTGAATTTCGCATTTTATTGCGTCAAAACTACATAGTTGTATTCTTTTTTTCATCTTTTTTTGTCGCTATCGCGATAATAGTCGCAAAAAAAAAAATCAATCGGCATACGCGAGTGTACAAACAAGCGGTTTGATCCGGTAAAAAAAGAGCCACGAAACCGGAACGAATCCGGTTAAATAGAAGAGGCATTTTGTATAATAATCGCTGCTGCTGCTGCGGCCTAACAAAAGTGTACGGCGCGCGAAAAGTATGCATTAATCATCCGGTAATCGGCGAGTACAGCGCGCGAGCAGCGATGCATTGCGCGAACAACAACAATACAACGACGATGCGAGCGAGCAATTCACCACTGCGCACCGCCGATCGAGTTTTGTTGTTGCGTTTATCCTGTTTGCTCACGTTATTATACATTTATAAAATGAGTCGTTTAATCGGTGCGTTTGTATTATATATATGGAAGATAAAAAGAGGAAAAAAAAAGGTGGAAAAACGCGAATCATTTTTCAATTCGCGACTCGCGAGCTCTCTTGTTCTGTGGCACGTGTGTGCGCCGTGCGAGATGAAATGACTTCATCGACTACGACATTTATTATTATATCATTGCGAGCAGCGCACAATGCGCTCACCGAGAGCTCGTAATAAGTTATCCATACATAACTTATATAGCTGTGTAGATCATATATGGACGAAAAACTTCCTGGTTCGTGAAATGTGTGACATAAATTCGAGTGTGTGTGTGTGTAACGGAGAGACAAAGATATCGACTATATATATACGCAGAGGTGAGCTCGAGCAACGACCAAAAAAAAGTTTCATCTCTTTCTCGAGTGAGCGAGACGGAGACAGAGATGTGGTTTATGCAACGCGCCTACAATTTTAGGCTGCCCCGTAAAATGTGGCTATTTCGACAGTTTGCTTGGATATATAATGCATAACCCCACACGCGTTATTGTTGTACGCTTAGACGCGCGTTGCGACACTTTGGTATATATATGGGGAGTCAATCGGTACTTGTATATATTATATGTGTGCCACCAGGTACAAAGGCGAGAATAAACGAGAAACTCGTGAAAATTTCATCGAATCGCGCGCGTGCAGGTATGCATAATGAATGAATTACGCCTGCATAGGCTCCGATCGAAAAGTACAGTATCTCTTGCCTCTATCTCTTCCACTTGTGTATTATAGGCGTCGAGACTCTGGAGGAGAGGTTTTAAAGCTAATTAGTGTGTATATCTGTCTAATGTCTCGCCGTCGTTTCTCGCTACTAGGCTTTTAAGTACATACAATGTGTACACCTGAAAAATTGTGTCAGTTGGGATAATTCGTTTCACGTTTCGAAAAACGTGATGGAGAAAAAGCGCAGGCACTCGCGACGACGACGAGACTCTCGTTTAATATATAATATGCACGTATAATAAAATATCTCGCGCTTCGAGACGTTTTTTTTTTTTCTTTTTGTTTTAAGCGAGATCACGAACGGCGCACGACGACGAAGAGATTTTCTAACGAGTTTTTATGATAAAACTGCAAAATAAGCAGCGCATCGATACGGTCTCATCCTTGATCGCTAATTACATAAATCAACAACGTCCCATATACATTAAGCCTCTTTATTTTTTTTTAACAAACGCATAGACGCGCACACACGTGCGTACACATCTAATATGTGCATGTAACTTTCATAATTATAGTCTGTATCTGGTGAAAAAAAAATCGCGCGTCGACAGCATCTCAAGATCGGCCAAGGACTAAGCGTGCAGCGAAAGGAGCAAGAGACAGAGAAAAATTAGCGAATAAAATAATCGTATTTTCCTTTTAATCACTCGGATCGATTGCAACGACCGGATAGTTGAGTCGGACGAGCGCTCGTTTATTCGTTTATCATTTCTTTTTTTTTTTTATTGATTCTCTTCTTTTGCGTCGATTACGAAATATAGTTGGTAGCAACGACCAACAACTATAAACCCGATTGTTATTTATTTTTATTCTTACTAGCGTGAACTGTTGTCTATTTGATTACACGTTGTAAATTTTTCGGAGCTTATCGCGTTCGGCTCGAACGCGTACCATAACAGTGCCATTTTTAATTGTATATAGATGAAAATTTCACTGAGCTCGCGTGCGAACGCCAATCCTCTCTTTCTCTCTCTCTCTCTCTCTCTCTCTTTTATTCGAAGCGCTCACGCGCCTAAAGCGAATAAAAAAAACTTTTAATCGGCATCGTCGTGCTCGCAATCGTGTACATATGTAATTCGCGCTTTTTTTCTCCCTCCCTCTACTTACTTACTCGCGTCTCGATAATTGCACACTGGCTGAAAAGTGAAAATTTTCGAGAAATCCGCGCGAGCTCTCTGGCGATCGAGATCGGTTGATAAATTAACAAATCGGCAGGTATTATATAGACAAGCGGAAAGTTGGCCACCAAACTAGGAAAGAGATAAGAGAAGGTATTCACGTGACTTTTTGCCATTTCGGCATCTTCAGCGAAGTTACTCGTCACGCGACGAGTGCCAGGTGGATATAGCCGTGCGCCCGATCGAGGTAATATTGTATAAGATGGAAGTCACCCAATACACGTGCAAATTAATCGAGGAAAATTCAACTGTACACACAGAGGAAGGTCTTTAGCTAGCTGTGTAATATAAAGAACGCAGAGTGGCCTGTATTACGTCGAAAATGACAGCACACACACTCACACACGTGCGTGTACACGACTCTACTCGGAGTTTTGTAACGAGCCTCCATTTATCAGTTGTATATATGTATAGAGTCGTTACATTATATATATTATACTCCGAACGTCAAACGTGATTAGAGTCGCGTTACATTCTCATTTTCATTCATTCATTCGAAATGAAAAAAAATATAATAACGAAAAAAAGAAAAAAATAACTCGAGAAGCGACTGCGCGCCGCGCTATATTATTACGCTATATTATACAGATACTCACAGCCGGCGAGCAATTCTGTATTCCATATGTATCGTCTTGTATTTATACATAAATCGCATAAGATATTATACGTACGCATTCACACCAGAAGCAGCAGCAGAAGCACAACACAACGCGTACGCAGACATTTGGGATTCAGCTCGACCGGATGCGGAGCGAGAAATTTTTCTCTCCGTCGGGGCGACTCGCTCGGGACTTTGCGCTTATATACACTTTGTCCGCCTCTCGTCGTCGTCGTCGTCGTCGCGCATTTTATGTATATAAATAAAACGGTCTTTTCGAGAGGCGAAATATATACTGCAGATACACGGACACTCGAATGCGAGCGTGCATAAATATCGTGGAGTTCGTGCGTGTGTGTGTATGCGCGTCGAGATCGATATACCAAGCCGCGCGCGCGCAAATCATGCATGAAGGATTTTGCGAACGATGACTGCTATATAAGCGACTACGCGCGCGCGTGCCGATCGTGCCGCGCTTATTTATTTATATTTTAATAATATAATTGCCGATATATAAGAGAAGTGCATAAAAATAAATATGATCGCGCACGTCTGGCGCAGTTCTAGAAAGACGATCTTCGAGAACTGTCGCGTATACAAAGAAGCGATATACAATCCGATCGCTGCTGCTGTATTCGATTATATATTTAGACGATGAGATAAAAGAATTCAAAATCTGGTATAGATCTAACGCCTCCGCCTGCTATCGTATACATTATAATCTGAGTAATAGGAATTTACGTCGAATAAAAATATGTTTGTTCTGAGTATCTCGTCCCGTTACAGAGTTATGCGTCCCCGTAGTAGTAAGAAGAAAACGTGTAACCCAAGTGTGATCTGCAGCTTATGGAGAAAAAACTGTTCGTGAGTGTGAAAAGTCGTCTGCACCGATCTTTCTCCGTACAGCTCTAGTCGCACACGCGATGAAATTTCGCATCCTCTCTATGTATTACGCGTGCATCTCGTACCAATTAACATAGACATAAACAAACTCGCTCGGCTAAAAATCGGTCGCAGTAAAAAACCCGTGTGTGCGTGCGCCAGAGCGCGCGAACGTCGTTCTATATATACACATTATAATAGAGAGACAGCTCGCGCGCGGCGTCTGCTCGATATTATTGTCCGTCTCGTCGCCGCGGTTGTATATAAACGAATACACACACACATACATACACATACGACATACAATAACAAGCAAGTATTAAAGGTATATACATGTAGCTCGTGGTAAATAGAGAATGTCACTTACCCACGTGCGCGAGATCGATGACCGGCAGCTCGTAACGAGTCAGCATGGTCTCGCGCTCCGGCTCGACCTCCATCGTGGCCGGCTTGCAGTAGCTCCGGTCGAGTATCTGCTGGTTCAGGCTGTTGATGATGCCGAAATTGTAGCCGTAGGTCTCATAATCCATCTTGAATGAAATTTTTACGCGAGCACAAGGACGACGATAGTAATAGCGACGACGACGTCGAGAAAGACCCAGCTATGACTTGATCGTAGTTCTGCTTGGTGGTCCTTCGTCTAGCGAAAAACCTGATGATGCTGGATGATGATCTGGATGTTGATGCGCACATTCAAGATGCCGTGTTGGGTACAATTGGCGAGCGACGAGCAACCAAAAGAGTCGGGAACCGAGCACGTTTCTCCGGGCCAGAGGAGAGCGACTGTACTAACACTACAGTACTACTACTGTATATACTGTGAACTACTACCACTACTAACTGTGTTGCTGCTGCTGCTGCTGCTGCTGCTACTACTATACTACTATTACCAATGGCTATATCTGCTTCTTCGGGTGTCTTCTCTTTTCTCTTCTGCTTTCTTTTTTTTCTCGCCGCTCTATATATACATAAGTGGTGTATATGTATCTCTTTTCTCTGTATATGTGCGTGTGTGTGTATGGTAGACGCAGCAGACACAGACACGATCAGGCTCGGCACACGCACAGCGTTCCTTCACTCTCTTTCTATCTTTCTCTCTCTCTCTCCCGCGCACGCACTAAACGCACTTTTATATATGTCGTATATACACACTCGCCGACACACTACGCGTAAGTGTGTATGTGTACAATACGAATTCTATATATGTACATCTGAGAGAGTCTGTGTGTCGCTGTAGCCGCTGATGCACTTTATAATATTATCATAGGCTCGGACGCGCGAGAGATGTATCTTTAACAAATCCGAAGCGATGCGGGCGCCTCGGCCTCTACTAAACAAAAACAAACAACAACAACACGAGCGACGTCAAAAAAAAGGGAGTCCGAGTCGTGTTATTATATTAGCTCGACGGTGGCGGTGTTGTTATCGATATATATATATATATCACGATATACAGCTGTTGTCAACTTGCCGCTGTTGCTGCCGCTGCTCGACGTGCGTACGATATGCAGTTGAGGATTTTGGTTGCACCAGTCGACGCTCGAAGCGATGAAGAACCGGCGTTTTTCTCATTCATTTATTCTATACGTTTGTTGGGTCGTTCTGGACGTATGATGCAGCCACGAACTGCGTCGGTCTGCGGGCGCAACTTTGTTTTACTTTATTTTATATGCTATATTAAACACGATACACTGTGTATGTATGTACTTTGAGCGCGTCAATTAAAGTTTGTGTGGACGTATGTGCGTATGCTTGTATGTGCGTGGGTTGCTTTTGCAAGTGTGTATGTAATAATATATGTATTTCGGAGTTTTGTTTCGCGAGTGAGTTATCGTAGCGGACGAGCGCGAGCAATAAACTAAACTCGCGCCGCTCGAGTCTCGTCGCGTCGAGCTGACCAAGTCGCCGTCGTCGTCGTCGTCGTCGTCGTCGAGCTCTTGGCGTGCGGCGCGCGTGCTGCTGCCTCGTTGCCAATCGTGCCTCGCGCACAGGGTGGTGGGAGAGAAGGGGAAAAGAGCAGCAGCAGCAGACTGGGGGGATCGAGGGGAACGCACGCAGCAGTCGAGAGAAAACGCGTTTTTGAAGCGAGGATGGCTTATAACGGCTCTCCACGCTGTATATACTTTATACTCGCTATAAATATGTGTGTGTGGTGCAGATGTGTCCGTGTGATATTCGCGCACACACACTCGTATGGCCCTGGTCAACTTACACACAGATGTTTGGCACGAAAAAAGCCATGTTCGATTGTAATTTTTTTAAATACGATGCGATGAGTGGAGTGAAGGGTGGCGGGGAGGGGGAAGTTCGACGACGTATGCGTCTGGCTATAGGCGGCGACGGCATTGCAGCAGCAGCGGCGGTGGTATTCGAGGCGCGCGCTTCGGCTAACTTTTTAAAAAGTGACGATTCATAGAATTACCGGATGATGATCGGTTTTCGATGAAAAAAACAATGCACGTTTCGAGGCGTTCATCTTGGATCGACGCACATGGCTCTCTCGTTCTATTCTGGTGTACATTATACTTATATATGCTATTGCGTTGCATATACATGCACACACGACGACTGCACGACGGTGTCGGCAGGCACTTCTCTCTCTCCCTCTCACTTTTTCTCTTTCTCCGCGTGTCTGTCACTACGTATACGCGAGAAAACGAAATTAACATATCTTTAATAAAGGCTAGGCAACCTGAATAGCCCCCTGATGCAGGCGCGGAAAAAACAATGACACCGCCGTCCCCGCCACCGACCCGTCGTCGTCGTCGTCGTCGACGAGCCGCAGACGCGCGCAGACCTACTTATATTTAAACTCATTGTTTTTATTCTTGGCTCGTGGCTGCTTTTTTTTATTGCGTTGATAGTTATTGGCTGCCTCGGCGCCTCGAGGCGCAGATAACGCATTTTTCCGCACCTGTGTGTGTGGCAGGAGGGATCGAAGCCAATGGAGAATATGAAAAAGAGGGAGCCCCTCCAGTTGTCGCCGCTTAATCGCTAAACGATTATTTATCGATATGATATTATTTAGTTCGAGGTTTAATATGCGCACAATCTAGAAGGGGGAAAAGTTGTTACATTTTTACGTGTAATTGTTTGGCTTTATGATGCCGATGTCTAATTTCTCGCCGCGCATATAGCCCGCAATGGGAGTGAGCGAGAGAGAGATAATAGAAGCAAATTGCCGCGTAGAGAAACAAAAGGAATTTTTGCGCGCAAGTGTGTTATGTAGGTTCTTGACATTTTTTTTGTTTGTTGCGATAAACACACGTATTTTACATGCGCGAATAATATTTGCTCTCTCTCTCTCTCTCCTGGCCCACCAGCAGCGGTAGCATATTTTGCCGTCGTGCTCGGGGCAATTATATTATCCGCACACGCGTGCGCGGATTTTGCAACTCCGAACTCCACATGTCTCCGCTTACGAAAAAAAAAATGAGTCGGCCTACGTCAGTCATACGTGTGCGTATTAGTCGGTACGGTGATATACATGTATTCTCCTTGTGATACGCTTCCGACGTTCAGACGGGAAGCTCATTACTGATGGAAACATATTGTTATGATTAGCGATACGAGGCAGCTCTCTTATACATGCTATGATACGGCAGTGTGGCTAAACCAGCAAGAGTAACGTCGATTTTTTTTTCTTCTCTTTTTTTTTGACACGTACGAGTGCGCGATGATGTAGTTTTTGCAGCGAAAAAGAATATTATTTTTTTCTTGAAAAATGAGTGGCTGAATTATTAATAAAAATAGGTAATGACAAAGGGAAATCATATACCATTTTCATACAAAAGCTGTTGATTGCTTCGCAACTCTTGAACAGATATAGAAAGTCATTGCATTTGCGTTACATTTTTCTTCAATTAATAATCGATAACACTCGCAATGTGCATAACTCTTTCTTTATATACACCGCAACCGTGTTTGAATGTTGCTCGATTTTTATATATTATTAGCGGTTACTCGTAATAGTCAAGTTTGAAAATTTCATTAAATCGTAGAATTGCGTACGCGCACGTATAGTGTATAGGGGCCCCACAGCGAGCCAACGAGATCTCTACATTATCTCTGAAATTATATTTTAATTGTGCTCATTCAATGGTACAGATTAAGACTAATTATGTTTTTTTATACGTATTCTTGCCGGGGCTTCGTTAGTCGTTACATTACTCCATAATAGACATTGGGAAAGTTTTGTTTTTCATCGATAATCACAGAGATTTGTATCGTGTCGTTTTCTCATGTATTTTGAGTGTCGTAACTTAGAATTACATCAGATTAAAATCGTAATAAATATCTATCGGTTGAAAATGTCAAAAAGCTGTGTAATATCGCACCTCTTTAACACAAAACAAAGTATTTAAGAAATTCGATCGCTGTATCGTATCACACCTCTTGCCGCTTCGAATCGTCACACAATATACTTAATTTTATCGTAGCGCCTGATGCAAGGCAATCCTATCTCATCCCGTGTATAAAATCATCGTACCACATGATCAAAATCAGCCGCAGCTCATCATGCCACGATCTGTATTAGCGGTGGTCGATTCTCCTCGCCTGCTCGACGGGCTAGTCGCCGACGATCCGCCCTCGGAATGGCTGAAGATCGACGCAGGCGCCGCGTCGTCGTTCGTGCACAACGACGTGGTGCTTTTGAAAAATTGCCGCCGCCGATACCTCGACGTCGGTAGCAGCAGTTTGGAACTGCCACCGCGGCTCGCGGCCAATCTCAGCAGGCGCTGACGATTGGCTTTTCGGTATCGGCGCAGGGATGACTTTGCCGATTGCCGTTGCGACAGGTAGGCGTCCGAGCTGGCCGGACAAGACGACTCCCAGCAGGAACACTCGGACTTGTAGGCTTCCTCCGTCATTTTCTTCACGATCTTCGATTCGCAAAAAAAAAAGCTCGTTACATCATCGTTACGCGTGGCGCATGAAAAGGCTCGTTTAAATAATCATTACCCTGCACAAGAGGAGCACGAGCAAAATCTGCGAGAAGATGACGAGGGCCGTGACGAGATAGCCGACGACGGCGAGCCTCAGCATTATCGTAGCGATCGCCGCGGCGCATCCGCCTTGATTCAGAGTCCTCGGATCGATCGGACTGGCAGGGGCGCAAGACACGAGGATCCACTTGGCGCAGCAGCTGTAGGGCACTCCGCGGTCGACTATCGTCTGCAAGTCCATACGTTGTGTCTGCTCGTCCTCGAGTTCGACGGCTCCGTTGTCCACCGCCCCCGCTGGTGGATAATCGTCGTCTTCTTCGCTGTCGGCATAGTACATCGTACCGATTTTTTCCTGAAAACAAGACGAAATAAAAGGGTGAAAAAAATCGGTTGAGATCGAGGACAAGCTTTCGAACCTGCCAGTCGACGCCGAACCAATCGCTGTAGGAGGAAAAACCGCAACACTCAAGATCCAGCTGCAGATCGTCCACGGCCAGCTTGTGGGATGCTTCCTGAGCGTAAAACTTCATGGACATCCTGAAGACCTTTTCGAGGCTCGACGCGTCCGTGTCGACGTGCACGGCTATCAGCACGAGGGTGACGACGTTCAGAGTCACGCAGAGGCACAGCATACAGATCCTGCGGCGCAGCCGATCCTTGGCGTCGTCATCGTCGACGTCGTAGCAACTGTGGCGCTGCCGCCGCCTCAGAGCGTAGAGAGTCGCCACGGCCACGGGAAAGCCGAGGCCGACGTCGCAGAAGCTCACGAGGAGCGGCGCGAGGGCACCGGCGAAGCGCACGGGCCGCGAGTCAATCAGCATCTCCAGGCTGAGCAGCAGCAGCCGCTTGATCTCGAGGATCGACAGGCTGAGGGCGGCCCCGTGGCCGAGACGCGTCTCCCAGTCTCTTCGGAGGGTGGGTCCGCCCTCGCCGCCGCACTCGGTGCCGGACGACAGAGGCGAATATTCGGTGGCGTAGTCGCTGTTGTAGCCGCTGCAGCAGACTCTCGA
Source organism: Trichogramma evanescens (assembly GCA_902732785.1). Classification (NCBI taxonomy): domain Eukaryota; kingdom Metazoa; phylum Arthropoda; class Insecta; order Hymenoptera; family Trichogrammatidae; genus Trichogramma; species Trichogramma evanescens. The sequence goes on from CACVKI010139205.1 coordinate 66,326, forward strand.
CTCGACGGCATCGAGGATTGCCATTCATCGGCGGCAACTCGATGGATCATGACTCGTGGTGGCGGGCTACTTACGGGGCAGAGGTAAAAGGAGAGGCGCATCGTTACACGTGCTCGACGGAGCTTTTATTATTATTATTATTTTTTTGCATTCTTTCGTCACAACAACGTATCGTATCGTTATCGATGAGACGACACACACACACACACACACACACATTGACACTCACTAAAAGTCATGTTGCACTTTGGTAAAAAATCCATCGACACAGGACTGCTGCGAAAATAGCTCCTCGGTGTCAATACTGCTTCTATCTATATACGTACTCTCCAGATCACGTTTCTGACATTCGGGCAGTCGCGTCAATATCAATGAATTTTTTATTTTTTATCTAAAAAAATATAAACAACGAGATATAGCCTATAAAATTATGCTATACACGAGTTGACGTAGTTTAATCGCAGCACGACGATTTTTGTACGACCGACCGGAAGTCAAGCCCGAAGCGAAAACGATAAATCGAATGATTTCGAGCAAACTTCAAGCTTATTTTTACAACGGATTGACATTCAGCTTATTTAGTATAAAATTTTCTTTGACTTTACGGGGTACATTTAGCAACGGTATCGATTATCAAAACTATTTTTCAAAAAAGTCATTTTTTTCACTTCAAAATGATGCCAAAAACTCAAAAATCATTTTAAACGAAATATCTCGACGTCACTACCTCATAATTTATGTACATAAATAGTGGGAAAAATTTGGAAAGGATCGGTCGAGTAGATTTTCAGTTACAGTGTCCACCGCAATCGATCTTTTTTCAGTTGTGCTAGAAAATGTGCTGTAGTTAGCTTATTTTTCACTATTTTTAGCTGAAAATTCAACTGAATGTTCTTCAAATAACCATTTATAATATATATAATATTAGATAAATTCATTTTACTATGTGCTAAAAAAAAATTATTAAAATGCAGCTCGAAAACCATCGAACA